>MASP02000762.1:0-53664 GCA_001693025.2 Colletotrichum lindemuthianum | reverse complement strand
TTACGCGTACTGAAGTTAGTTACAGGTAAGTACCCTGTAAAAGAAAGATGTAGAATATTCCACTGAATATTCAGCCTGTAGGTACAGTATTACTATAGGGTAAACACCTATAGCCTAGCATTTTAACAGAAAGATATAAAGATAAAGAGAGTAAAATAGAGAATATTACTATAGAAAGACCTTAAAGTATCTAAATAGTAATAATTAAAAGGTATACTTTTATAGGTATATACTATTTATAGTATTTAATTAGTTTTTAGCGTAACCAAAAAGATATATGTAACTAGTAGCTAGTTTTTGCGTTTAATACTATTTTTACGTTTTACGCTGTTTTTGCGTTTTACACTATTTTTGCGTTTTACGCTGTTTTTACGTTTTACGCTATTTTTGCGTTTAATGCTATTTTACGCTTTTGCCACAAAAGAGAGTATTACTAGTGTTAGGTTAACTAGGTACTAATATAGTAAAAGCTATAGTAGTGGGTGATATACTAGATACTCCACTTTTTGGACTAATTAGATAAGAGGAATTATCCTACAGATTAATTCTAATAGTATATAGTATATATATATATGTTGTAATATAGACTTAGATATAAGTAATTAGAGACTACTAGTTATAACTTAGTTACGATAAATCGATCGATTACGATATTTACTAGTTGTAAACTAATAATATAAGTATTACTAATATATTATTTATCTTTAATTAATATATTAAGATTATTTACTAATTATACTTAGGCTTTTACTGAAGATATTATATTTTCTTAAAAACGTAAATATTATAGTGTGGACTATTATAGTATTTAGTAAGATACTAGAGGAATATATTAATATTGCAGCTATATAGAAGCCTCTAGATTATATAAGAAATTCCAATATATACCTTAACTTTTAGTAAGAGATTAGTTTATAGAAATTACTAAAGATCCTCTGGTTTTTGAATAAAGATTTAGTTAACTTCAAGCTTGTAATATAGTTATCTTTTATACTGAAAAGTAAAGAATATTACTATTAAAGAAAATACTTATTAGAAGAAGCTTTCTCTTTGTATAGAAGATCTATATAATCTGTAAGATTACCTTATAATTTTATTAGAGCTACATAAAAGTCTCTTAGAAAACCAGAGTTTATTCATAATTAGGCTAGTTTACTATTAGTTTATTAGAATCTCTATAAAGAACTTGATAATATTAATATTTTCTATTATATTTGTTATCTTCTATATTACTTATTAAGTATACTATTTACTACTAAGTTAGATCTAGATAGAAAGTTTATTAATACTATAAGCTAGCTATAAGGAGTAGTCTAGTAGTATCTAAATAATATTATAATATATTTAAAGAGTTTATATCTATAGTGAAATCTCTTTACTAAAGTATAGAGATGGTAGCTATATAGAGCCTTTATAGTAGTATTCTATATAAACCCTAAGGCTTCGGTTTATTTTGGATTCTTTAGATATAGAAAAGTAATAATTTATAGAATACTTAACCTTTATAGGCTTTTGTATTTTATTTTATTTTTAAGAGATTTATAAAGATTCTTAATCTTATAATTTTACTAGTTATATTGAGCTATATATATCAAGTGTTATATATAGATACCCCAGAATGTTAACAGTGAGGAATATATTAATATCTGAAGGAAATATCTAAGATAGCATCTAAATTACCTTAACTAATTTTAGCCATTAAAGTCTCCAGGAAATTCCCTTATATTCCCTATAATTTAAGGAGATTACAATTTAAGAAATTACCTGGATCTCTATATTTCATTCCCAAGAAAGAAATATAGAAATTTTCTAAATACCCCAAAATATTACTTAAAATTGATTTCTATAATTTCTGAGAGAAATATCTATATAAAGAGAGATTATCTTTTTAAGAGTTTATAGAAAAGAGATATTCTTATTTGTCTAGATTTTATCTATATATAACCATAATACATAGTAATAGAATTTACCTCCTATTTTATTCAGTTATTAATTTACCTAACAAACTACTAATAATTCACTAAAGAATATGTAAATAATAACTATCTTTTAGCCTCAGGAATTGATAAACCTCGGAATTTATAGTTTATCTAAAAGGTTATTATTATTTCCCAGCTGTTATTAGTAAATATCTATATTATTATCCTTCTATAATCTTAATTATATTATTCCTCCAGTTTCACTTAATGTTTTCCAAGCTAATTTAACAAGTACAGCCTACTAATTCAATCTTGCTAACTTCCAATTCTTTCTTTCTATAAATTACTATATTATCCTTGAACTTCTTAGATTATAAGAATACCTCGTATTAGTAGCCTTCTATATCCTTTCTAATATCTAAATTAATCGGAAAACCAGATTTTGTCTAATAATTACATAAACTTATAAACTAAGATCCAAACTATAAATATACTTAGTTAAACCTACAGAATAGTAAAACCCCTTTTAATATAGCTAATTCCACTAATAATATAGAAGAAATCTCCAGATTCTCCGGAAGGAAGAAATATAATATTTTAAGAGGATATAGAAGATAGTAAGGTTAATTAGCCACTATCTATAAAATCTATATGAAATATTTAATATCCCCTCCTCTAATAAATATACTAAATTTAATTAATATTCTTCCAGAGTTTCTATATTAATATAAGTTACCTTTTGGTTTAAATTAGCGAAATAACTAACTGAAGGAGAGAATCTCTAAGAGTAACTAAAACATAATCTAGAAACCTAATAGTATTTTACTGGAAAACTAGAAGTTTACTAATAAAACCTATAAAGAATATCTGGAAGATAACTAAATTATTTGTTTTAAAAGATTACAGAAACTATAAAATATAGAAAAGATAATAGAGAAAGTTACTAACTAATTTATTAGGTTAGTTCAATATAAATAGCCACCTTAGTAATCTTTCTATTTGAAATTCTTTCTTCTAGAAGGAAATTACTTATTTAGAGAAATTGAATATAGAATTTATTATAGTAGGAAAGATTTAAAGAAGTAATATATTTAACTACCCTCCTCTTAATCTATAGATAAAATACAGAATAATATAGTATTATAACTACTTTATTTTGGTAATTTTATTACTGTTTAAACCAGTTGTGAGCCAGCATTAGCACGAATGCTGTTACTAGGTAAGTTTTATAGTTAGAACCACATATAGGGTGAAGAGCTTAAGTACCACCATAGATATAAGGCAAAAGTAACTAAATAACTACTTTATTACTTAAGAGAATCTAATAAATATAAGTTAAACTTTAATAATAAGAAATAATACTTAAATAATAAGCTTCCTCCAGACCTTTAGTTTACACTAGATAATATTAAATATTTGAATTTATTTAGTAGGCTGAAAGTTTATTAAGAACTCTATATAGAAGAAACTAAAATAATTTTCATAAATATCCTCTTATTTATTTTACTATATATATATATATATATATATATATATATATAGAAATATATATAAATATAGTAGAACCTATAATATACTAACGAGCTACTACTACTAGGCTTTATAAATACTTTTATCTATTTACTTTTAACTAATACTCCGGAAATTTAACCTAGAAATAGTGGAAACAGCTTCAGTATTATTAGAATATGCTAGTAGCCCCCAGTTGGGTCACTTATAGCTACTGCTTAGTTATACGTAAAGAGGGGTATTTAGGCCACAATAGCTGGGATCCCAGAGTAGAGAGGTCAGATTCGAATATATTAATAACCGCACCCCTATATTTATCACTCCCTATATAGATCTATCACTTAGTTACTAAGCTATCCCTGACATATTTAAATCTCTACCTATTTATAGGGGTTCTAACTGGTAGGTTATATAGGGGGTATCAGTATAGTAGTTATAGAGAGATAACCTACAGTATCGACAAAGCTACTACTAGAGGCTATAATATTGAGGCTATCGAAGGAATAAGAAATAACCAGAGAGGCACTAGCGCCACCACAGTAAGGCTACTATATTAAGGCTATTAAAAGAATAAGAGATATCACAATAGGGCCACTATAAGGGTATACTAGAGAGGTATACTAGAGGAGTATACTAGAGGGGTACTAGCGGACATACAGATATAGAGATTTTAATATATATAATATCGATAAGACTAGTATATGAGAGGGCTACTGCATAAGAAGGCTACTACATAAGAAAACTACATATAAGAGGGCTATACTATAAGAAAGCTACTATATAAGAGAGGCCACTAGAGAGGCTACAGCATACTGGCGGATATATAGATATAGAGATTTCAATATACGTAATATCAACGAGACTAGCGTACGAGAGGGCTATATTATAAGAAAGCTACTACATAAGAGAGGCTACTAGAGAGGCTACAGCATACTAGCGTATATATAGATATAGAGATTTTAATATATATAGCATTAATAAGACCACTATATAAGAGGGCCACTACATAAGACAGCTAGTATATAAGAAGGCTACCACATAAGAAAGCTACCGCAAGAGGCTATTATAAGAAACTATAAGAGAGGCTATAAGAGAGGCCACAAGAGAGGCTATAAGAGAGGCTACTAGAGAAGCTACAACGCACTAGTATATTTATAGATATAGAGGTTTCAGACTATATAGTACCAATAAGGCCACCAGATAAGTAGATATTTTTAAGGTTTTTAAAGTAGCTACTTTGTGGTAGCCGCTTCAGGGTATTCACAGGGTATATATTATGTAACCTAATTAGTTATAATAATAAATAGTTTACTATAGGAGTACTAGGAGTGCCTCTAGTGATATTATTAGTAATAGTAATACCGGGAAGTAGAGGAGACCCTACTTTAGAAAGGTAGAGGGAGGCTCTACTGCCTATAAGGATATTTACTATATTAATATGAAAGCTTGGAGGTTAGCTGGAAGCTAGCTTCTAGGTTTAAATATAGTCTAGATCTTTCAGTCCCCCAGGCTGAAGGTTTCGAGATATAGTATAGCTGGAGCCTAGTAGAGTGGCACTAGATAAGGATATAAGGGCTTGAGGGCTTTGAGGCTAAATAGGCTTTGTAACTATAAGGGTTTTATAGCTATAAGGATATAGCTACTAAGGAGGGAGATAAATAACTACTAGGAGGCTATAAAGTTATAAATACTATAGATATAAATATTATATTATCTATAGTATAATAACTAAGGTAGCTATATAGCAGCTATACTGCTAATATATTATAGAGAAACTGCAGATCCTACAATTTTTGTAGAGAGGCTTATAGGTCTCAACAGAGGAGTACTAGAGGGCTAATAGTAGTAGTATCAGTATGGCTACGGCAGTGGTATTAGTATAGCTTTAAGCTCTACATAAAAATCAGTAGAGAGTTAGCAGTATATGAGAGGTTATATTAATAAGAAGCTAGCAGTATACGAGAGGTTATATTAATGAGAGGCCAGCAGTATACGAGAGGTTATACTAATAAGAGGCTAGTAGCATACGAGAGGTTATATCAATAAGAAGCTAGCGGCATATGAGAGGTTACACCACTAAGAGGCTATAATATCAAGAGTAGTATATAAGAGGGTATATTAATAAGAGAGGCATATAAGAGGCTTCGAGAGACTCTGCAAACAGTACTACTCTTCCTGCTATAGGGATGGAGGTTTAATAAGGATACTGGGGGTCTAGCTGAAGTATATAAGGGGTAGTAAAGAGCCAGTAGGAGGGCTAGGAGGTATACTATAGGGATAGAGAAGCTTCAGGATCTAAGAATAGCTTTATTTTAAGCTATAAGACTATGAGGATATAGTCTATAAGGGGGGGGAATGTGTTAGGGTGCGCCAGTAGCCCCCAGTTAGGTCACCTATAGCTACTGCTTAGTTATACGTAAAGAGGGGTATTTAGGCTATAATAGCTAGGATCCCAGAGTAGAGAGGTTAGATTCGAATATATTAACAACCACACTCCTACGTTTATCGCCCTCTATATAGATCTATCACTTAGTTACCAATCCATTCCTAATAAGTATTTATATCTAAATATAAACTATTAGTATAATTTACTAATAAAATACTTCCGAATGTTAAAATAGGCAGTAGAATCTAAACTAAATAAAATAAAATTCACTATAGATAATATCTAAAGTAATAGAGATATATAATAATTTACTATAGTAGGAGTAAGAATAGCCAAGTAAGTATAATATAATAATATTAAAATAGTAGTACTTATTTATAATAAACTTAATATTAACTTAATTATTACTTTACTATATTCTAACTGAAATATTAATTATAAATAATATATTTCTTCCTTAGTAAACTTCTAAGCTAAATAAATATCAAATACTAAGGTAGAAAGTTAAAAAATATAATTTACCGAAAGTCTATTTAGTTTAATTACTTTGAAAACTTAAGTTTCCTAAATTAAGAAATATCTGGAGGCTAAACTGATTATCTAGTAAATCTAAAAGAAATTAATATATAATTCTAAAGTATTTAAATTATAAAAATCTAGTAGAATTCAAAACATTAGATAACCAATATAACCTTAGTATACCTCTAAGAAAGTAATTTATTTCCTAAAGAAAGATAATTAAAAGAAATCTCAATTTCTCTTAATTAGTTATAGTTTAAATATATTATTTAGAAAACTAACTTTCTTTCCTATATAAATTAAACCTAATAGAAAAAGTGAATATAATACTTTTAATATACGAAAAACTATATTAACCCTAAATATTAATATAATTATATTAATATTTAACCTTTTGGGAGAGGCTAATAGCTTACTCCCTATTGCAACTATTAGTGGATATATTACCTCCTGAAATATAACTTTAGCCCTTCTACCCCCCACTAACTGCTGCAGCTAGCCTTAAGTTAATCTAAGTCTAAATTCCCCCCAGCTATAGCAGCTAGTATACCTACCCCACATTAACCTTTTCAATAATAAATAACTAATAACTTCTTCCACATTAACCTTACACCCTTATATGCTTACGCTATCTATATATAATTTAAATATCTTAAGAAATTTAATTACTACTAACTATAGCTACTCTATTTAATTACTTATTATAACCTCTATATTTATAACCTTAATATTCTTATAATAGACTATGTCCTACTTACCTCTAAGATAAAACTTTATATCCCTAATATGAAAGTTTTCCGCTATTAATATAAATATTTTCTGCTATTAATATAAGTTAGTTTATAATCTCTATATAAATATAGTGGAATTTAGCCTGCTTTTATTAGCAAATTATTTTAATATATTAAATACAGTTAATATCTAAATAATACTGGCATAAATATAAATACTTTGAATATAGCTATATAGTATCTAAAACCTCAGTAATTATATTACTATAATGTTTCAAGATATCTAGTAACTAATATAGTATATTAATATTAGAATACTATCTAATTAATAACCAATCTCTAAAATTATTAGCTTAATATAGTAGATTATAAAATAGCCGGATGATTTTCTTCTGAATATCTAGAGTATATTTATTAATATGAATACTTACAGTATTACTTAGACTTTTTAGGAAATATTAATATTTCCTATTATAGAGGTTATAAAGAAATATTTAGAATCCGCTATTATATTACCTTAGTTACAGATAGCTGCATAAATATAAGGGGAATTCTAATTTTATTATAAAATACTAAGAATAGTTTAAATATAAAAGAGCGATAGATTATAGAATATTTAGCTTTCCTAGGCTTTTTATTTTATTCTGTCTTCAAGAGGTTTCTAAACGTTCTTAACCTTATAACCTTAGTAGTTACTTTCAGCTATATATATTAAACTTTAGCTTTACTGAAACTCTTACTAATTATTACTATAAGGTCTTCCTCTACTTTAAAGTTAAACATTATAACTAGAGGTATAATTATCTATAATAATAGGTAATCTTATTACTATTTAAACTAGTTATAAGCTAGTATTAGTATAAATGCTATTGCTAGGTAGGTTTTACAGTTAGAACTATATATAGGGTGAAAGACTTAGATACTACTATAGATATAAGGTAAACGTAACTAAATATTCAACTTTTTAACTTAGATAGAAAGTATATTTATATTATAAATAAATTTATATCGAAAAGCAATTAGGAAATATATACTATTTATATTATAGATAATAATTTTAAATAAGTATTTAATAATAACCATTTCTTACTAATTAAAATTCTATATAAAATAGAAGCTAACTTTATCTATAATCTAAATATTTCTAGTAACTATTAGAAACTATTAGAATATTAAGATAACTACTTTATAGCCTCTATATACTAAATATACTATTTTCCCATAAGCTTAACCTATAAAGAAAAGTAATTATATTTTACTACAAATTAAGGGGTAATTGCTATAGTTTAGAAAGTTAGCTTTCTCTAAAGTAAACCTATTTTTGAAATAATACCTAATATTATACTATATGAAAATATATATATTTAAATTAAGACTAAAATATTAGCTATATAATAATATCTTAAGATATATATTAATACAATTACTATATAGTATCCTATTTATTAGAATATTCTAAAGAATATATTTAGATATTATCTAGATATGACTATAATTACTATTCTTTTGAGGGTGGAAAATATCCAGATTACTAGTTAGGTTATATTTATCTTATTTTGCAGGGGCATTTAAAAAATATCTTACTAAATTATAATTCTTTATATTAAAATATAGATTATTTCCAAACCCTAAGTAGACATTCTTCTTAGGTAGAAGTTTAATATACTGAATAATATTAATATTTTAAATACTAAAGAAATTATTAAAATAATATTCTATAGAAAATTGGAAGTTTTAACCTATATTTATATTAAGTAACTTTTAGTTACATATCGAGCATAGATAGAAAAAAATCTCAATATTCCCCCACAAAATATAATTTATATATTAATTTATACTATTAAGAATTCTCGTTTGGCGTAGTGGTTTAACGTCTAGCTGGCTTTGACTATTTTGGTAAGTACAGTAGATTTGAATTCTGCGACAGGTAACTGCAACTAGTAGTTAAAATACCTTCCTGTTACTAAACTAAATATAATATCAGCGGGTACTATCTGGTAATAAATATTACTAACTAGTAACTATTAGTATCTAGTATTAAGTAATACTAACTAATATTATATAATCACTAATTATAATTTCTTAAAGAAGTAATAGTAATAAATATAAGTTTATATCTTTCCTTTATAATTAATATATCTTCCTTATTTATTAGCTATTATGTTAACCAATTTTACTTACTACCTAAAGTTTTCTTTATTTATATAGTTTCTTAACTTTAGCTTATCTATAGAGTTTATAAGGTAAACGCTAACTATTAGATATACTTACCTAAATGGAATCCTAAGAGGTATATGCTTTAAATAGTTAGAGTCCTTTAATATAACCAATAATTAATATAATTAAGATTTTAAAATTAATATATTTATATTTACATTTACTTATAATAGTATAATAGATACTATTATATACTAATTCCTTATAGTTATATTATATAATAATATTTATAGAATTATAAAGATCTAGAGAAATAAAAAAGTAGAATACATCTTAATAGAATTCTAGTAGGAAACAATAAGTTATATATTTAATATAAGTAATAACATACTCTTTATAAAAGAATTTAATCTAAATTCCAACCTTACTAATACTTTGAATTTTCAAAGTAACTATATAGAAAAGAATTATTTAGTTACTTTTACTTTATACTTATAGTGATACCTAAGCTCTTCACCCTACATATAGTTCTAACTATAAGATTTACCTAGCAATAGTATTTATACTAATACTAGCTTATAACTAGTTTAAATAGTAGTAAAATTACCTATTGTTATAGATAATTATACCTCCAGTTATAATATTTAACCCTATAGTGGAGGAAGACCTTATAGTAATAATCTGTATAGTGAAAGCTTTAGCGAGGCTAGAGCTTAACGTATGTAGCTGAAAGTAACTACTAAAGTTGTAGGGTTTAGAAAAGAATTATAAGCTTAATGTTAAATTTGATTAAGCTAAAATATTATTATTACTACCTAGAGTTTTACTATTTTTAACTACTTCTGTAACTTTATATAAAGAATATTATAAATTATAGAGAAGTTTCCTGTATTATAGATACCAGAAAAGTATTTAAATATATCCAAAAATAAGAGAACTACTATTTTCTTAGTAAATGATTATTATAAAGAAAGATAACCTAGCAACCTTATTCTGTTAATATTCAAAAACAGAAGTTTCTAAATAAGAAGTTAGATAGTATATATTTATAAAGGTAGTTTAAGCAAGTTAAGTTTTATACTATCTTTGAAATCTTTATATTTATAATCTAGTAAATAGTTAATGGTAAGTAGAAAAATAGAATAATAGTTAACCTTTATGCTATTAATAAGATTACTATACTAAATATATACCTAATATCCCTCTAATTTAAGGTCATTTAAAGTATTATAGTAAAAAGCTTATTATAGTTATTAATATTAGGTAATATTTTCACCAAATACTAATTATCCAAAGACACCAGAAATACCTAACTATTATTAGCTACTATAGTTAGGAAAAACCTATAGTTATTCTAATAAGCTTCTATAATTTCTCTATATATATTTAGTATCTCATAAATAGAATTTCCAATTATATTAAGACTTTATCTGGGAGTTTATCAATAATATTATAGTTACCTCCACTATAGAGAAGAAGTATTATAAATACCTTTAATTTATTCTTAAGCTATTTAATAAATATAACCTTAAGCTATTAGGGGCCAAATACTTTATTAGCTTTCTTTTAATAGAATTTTTTAGATTCCAGATGAATACTTTCAGACTATTCAATATTAAGAACTATACTTCAAATGTATATGATGTAGCTTTTCCCAATATTGTAATAGCTTTTAAATAGTAAATTAAGACTATAAACTATATATAGTATCTTATTTCTCAGTATATCTCTAGAATTAAATTACCATAAAACTATATAATAAAACTACCAATATTAGCTAGAAACTAGAATATAATAGTAAATACTAAATAAAACAACTACTCAGCTAAAATAATATTTAGAGTAACCACTAAGGAACTTACTAATTTGAAGAATATTTACTTAATACTCTATTAAAATACCTTCCTTATTTACTATAACCTAAAGTATACTTTATTTCTATAAATTGATATATTTTATAAAGATAACTCTACGGTAATACCTTTCTATGTTAGAGAATAAGGAATAAAGCCAAACCTTAGGTAAACTTATTTCCTCTATAGTAATTTAGCAAATTCTCTACATTAATAGAATTCTATTTAATATAGAAATATAGTATTAGTTAATAACCCTAGAGGTTATCTACCTTACCTAGATAGTTATAAAACCAGGATTGCTATTTAAATATGCTATACAATTCTATGAATTATATCAATAAACTATATATTCACTCCAGAGGTAATAGTATAAATAATATTATTTAAACCTAATAGTAAATAAGGTAACCTTCAGCTTATACTGGTAGCTAAGTATTTATTCTAAGTTTAATTAGAATACTAATATATTTCCGGAATTCTTAATATTATATCTAATATACTTTTCTATATATACATAAGTTATATTCCACCTGAAGATAATAGAAAACTAAATAAAATATATAATAATTAGAGTATTTATTATATTACTAAAATTAGATTATTATCTAATCTCTAGTTCTCTATTATAGCTACCTATCTAGCTAACTGTAAATTTACTTGAATTTACTACTAACCTTTAATATAAAATAATACTTTCAGACTTCTATTTAAAATATTAAACTATTTTCTTTACTATATAGACTTCTTTAGTTGATGTTGACTTTATATTTCTAAGCTTATAGTAAAAGCTTTATTTAGACTTCTTTTAAAAATAACCTCCACTAAGGGAATGTTTATAGATAATATAATTTATCCTCTAAGTACTACATTTTCCAATTTTCTAAATATATTTAGATATATAGTTAACTTTACCTTATATATAAGCTTCCTATTCAGAATAAATATAAACTAATTACTAAGGTTTAGTTGATTTTCTTTCTACTAATATTATTTTATATTATTATTATAAATTGTACAATTAGTTTCCTGGATATTTTAGTAGTTAATACGTTCTAGAAGCTTTCTAATTTTCCCTCATTTAATATACTTTTAATGTTTAGTAATAAATTCTCTAAAGCTTTCCTACTTATCTCCAGATATATTATCTATATAATATAGAATAAGGTAATAATTCTACTTTAGATACTAGATTTTAGAAACTAGAAAGTTCTATAAGTAGCTATTTTTAACTATAATTCTAAATTCCTTTTAGAATTCTAAATATAACTATAAAAAGCTATGAATATAAAGTTTTACTCATTTATATTCTATTACTTATAGACTAGGAGTATTTCCTAATACAAACACTAAATTACTAAGATAGCTATTTATATAGTTATAATAAATTACCTAAATATTTAATAGTTATATTATTTAATAATATTTCAGCGGGAGTATAATTATCCACGATAATAGGTAATTTTATTACCGTTGAAACTAGTTGTAAGCTAGTATTAGTATAAATGCTATTGCTGGGTATATTATATAGTTAAAACTATATATAGGGTAAAGAGCTTAGATACTACCACTGGTATAAAGCAAAAGTAACCAAATTCATAATATTTCAGTTTAATTTTAATAATAACTTATCCAGTTCTATTAGAAAACATGCTAATAAGATTCTATATAATATTAAACTTAACTTTCTAGTTAATTTAGTAACTTGAGCTACTTTAGTAATTCTTCAGAATATATTTTAGAAAGAAATATCTTTTTTAATTATAAGAATATAGATACTTATAAAGAAAGTATTTAACTGTAAATATCAGGTATTTACTTTCTCTTCTGGAGAACTTATATATTGATAGTTAGGTAAAAGACATTCCCTATTTGGTAGGCTATCAGCTAAAGTTAGGTTTATTATAATAAACTTTATAAAGATTCTAGAAAGGGTAGGGAAATTAATATATTAACTAACCCTTTCCCTAATAATAAATATCTACCTAATAATATTAATTACCTACCTTAGTCTAATAGTAAACTTCAGTAATATTTCTTTTATTAAACTAGAAATACTGAAAGGTCTATAGAAATAATACGTAACTATGGAAAGGAATATTAAGATATTTACTAATGTTATAGAGTAAAATAAACTATTAAGAAAAACGTAATTCATAAAGAATAAAGGAAACTCTAAATATAATATCTTGTTAAATATAAAGACTAATTTAGTATCTATAATATATAGATAGATACAAATAGAATAGTTACCCCAGAATTTATAGCTAATTTTAAATAAGATATAAAAAAGAAAAATCAAATTAAGAAAGACATTAGATAAACTAAGAAAGTATTAATAATATAATATTTAATTTTAAGATTAGAGAAACTAATTGATAAGTAGTATAAAGAAATCTCCAGAGAACCTCAAGTTGATTCTACCTAAAAGAAATAAAAACTATAATTATATAGAATTTGGAATTTCCAGAAGAAAGCAGTAATTGAATTATTATACTTAATAGTCTCTTTCTAAAGAAAGTATTTAAAATTCCAGAATATAAAACTCTTATCAGTAGATATATCTTTTATAAATTACTAACCTTTTATAGAGAAATTAAAAACTCTAAATCTAAGATTTCCTCTCTAAATAATATAATAATTATTTGTTCTCTAAATAATATTACTTAGTCTTTACTAATAAATAAAAGGTATCTTATATTATCTCTAAATTTCATTAGAAATAATTTTACCTATTTCTTTATATTTACCAGTTTTTTCCATACTATTTATTTCTTTAAAAGTTCCTGAAATTTCCATATTTTTCCAGCTTCCCCAAGATTCTTAATAAGAACTTTCTATTTTCCTTAGGAAACCCTCTATTTATTAAGATACTATGTTAATATTTTATTTTTAATCTAACTTATTATAACTAATTTAGTAATCATATATATAATAAACTATTTTATATTTCTTTTACTAAGAAAAATAATATTTTTATTTTCATGTTTAAGAAATATCTCTAAGTAGTTACTATTTATAAAGGTAAAATAGAATTTACTTATTAATTTAAGTTAGTAAGTGAGAGCTTTATAATATTTATAGAGATACTTCCAGAAAGAATTAAAACTTTCTATAAGTAACTTTGAAAATAAGAACTTCTAAATTCTTATAAAAATATCTGAAGCTAAATAATATTTACTAGTAATATCTCTCTTAACGTTACTAATACTTTAGCTACTATCTAGTATATATTTAGGGAGGATTTATAGTTAGTTATTTATATAACCTTAGTTTTACTTACTTACTTATATTAAGAGAGTTAACTAACTTGCAAAAGGTTATAAAATATACTATTTCTAGCTTTTAATTTATTATCTAGCTATGTTCTTCCTAATATAAATATTATTACTATGAGAACTAATATAACTAACTAACTTAAAATTTAGAATAAATAGAATTAATATACTGATACTTCCACCAAGGAACTATAAGCTAATTTCTTAGCTATATTATATAGAATTATACTCTAATTTACTTTATTAGTATTATCTTTCTATATTTCAACTATTTATCTTCTTTCTTCTTTCTATTACTACTAAACTTAAATTATAACTAATTTCTAGAAGAAGTAAGTAAAATATATAAAAAGCCTTAAGTCTATAGAAATTTTAATTACCTAATATTATAAAAGTTAGACTTTAGCTGAAATAGCTATAAATAATATTATTAAATTCTTTCTTAAATAACCTACTATAATTACCATTATTTAGAATATTCTTAAAATACTTTCCACTAAATCTATATTAGCTATAACTGCCAGTAAATATATGTATAAGTAATAAGCTAATCTATCCTCTAGTAAATTCCCCACAAAACTGGAAACTACTAACTAATCTATTTCCAAAGCTTATTACCAGCTACTTATAACTTCCTCTAAATTTAGTAGTTTACTAAAGACCTTTCCTATAATTTCTAAATATATTTATCGGATATATCCTTAGGTTAATTATAACTTACTATTTCGCAAACTTACTATTTTCTCTATTACGTCTTATATTAATTTCTCTAAGCTTTCTACTATTCAAATTAGAGGAAAATATATATTAAGTTATAATAAAATAACCTTCTAATTTCTATTAAATCTCTTATTATAGTAGATTTAGTTAGTTTTATTCAGTGGTAGTTTTAAAATATTAACCTAATTTAATTTATTTATTTAAACTTTATATTTAAGATACTTAGTATTAGTAGTAACTTTCAGAAATAAATATAATTCCACTGAGCCTCAGGAGAAAGTATCTTGGATTTAAACTTAAAGTTAAATTAAATAACTAACTATAATAAAATCAATTACTTTAATATCGATATACAAATAACTAAAGTTATTCTTTATGCTAATATTTATAGCTTTCAGTATATCCTACTAGCTACTAAGAAAGATATAGAAACTTAATTTAATAAAAATGAAATCCTTAATAAGAAAGCTAATTTCTATAATATAAAATATAACTAATAGAAATAATACTTAACTCCAGTTAAATATATAAAATTAGAGATTATAATTACTATTTATAATGATAAAAAGTAACTGGAAGAAGATAGAAATAAGTTTAATACTATTAAGAAAGAAACTTTTTCTATTAACTAAAGTAAATAGATATAGGTTTACGGAGATTCTACTTATATTAGTTTTAGTTTATTTATTTCTTAGTTATCTATTTTATAGAAATTCTCATTCTTTTTTTAAAATCTCTCTAGTTATTTTCCATTATAAGATTTCTAAACTTCTTTAAAGCTTATTTATTTCTTATCTACTTAACTAAGTAGTTAAGAAAGATTCTTAGGTTAATTATTCAAAGCCAGCAATTACTATATATAACTATTCCAGAATCTTAATAGTAAGGAATATATTACTATCTGGAGGAAATATTTAAAATAGTATCTAAATTAACTTAAGTAACTTTAGCTATTAAAGTCTCTAGAAAATTTCCTTATATTTTCTATAATTTAAGGAAATTATAATTTAAGGAATTACCTAGATCTCTATATTCAATTCCTAAGAAAAAAATATTGATGATCTTTACATATTTCAAAGTATTGTTTAGAATTAATCTCTATAATTTATTAGAGAATTATCTATAAAAAGAGAGGTTATTTCTCCAAGATTCTATAGACAAAGATATTTTTATTCTTCCAGATATTACCTATATATAACTATAATATTAAGTTTTAGCTTTACCAAAGCTTTTACTATATAAATCATTACTGTAAGATCTTTTTTACTATAAGGTTAAATATTAGAACTAGAGATATAATTATCTATAATTATAGATAATATAATTACTATTTAAATACGTTATAAGTTAGTATTAGTATATATACTGTTAGTAAGTATACCTTACAGTTAGAATTATATATAGAGTGAAAAGCCTAGTTATTATTATATATATTAAGTAAAAGTAACTTAATTACTTATATCTTCTAATGTGGTTGATAAGCAAGCTGGACAGATAAGCGAGCTGGATACCTAACCGCAACTAACCTATCTTCTACCTTATAACCCACGTAACGCCATAATAAAATAATGATATTACAGAACAAAGAAGCTTAATTAACCCTAGCCTTTTAGGCTATTAATTAAACTCTAAATCTTAATATTCAGACTGCAGCTAAAATCTATTTAGTACTATATTTAATTTTAGCTACCCGACTAAAAGGTATCCTATTATGATATGATACTGCTTCTAACTTACGGAATTTAACTATACTTAGAGAGGAGAAGCTAGTTAAGTAAATTCTTAATCTAGACTCCTAATTGTTTCCTCTCTGTATTAGTGGTGTGGAAGATATAGCTAATTGACTGTTTACTGACCGTAATATACTCCCTATTGGGAAATACTAGGCTTCAAACTTTATTAAATAATAATTACAGCTTTAGATACGTTTTTTTCGTAAGTGTAACTATAAGAGAGCTTAATATAAAGATTTAGATATAATAAATATATAGTTTCAGCTTATAGTGAATATAATTATAAAATATAGTATTATAAACTTAGATATCTATAACTTTAATAAAACTGAATTTATAATAAGCTAGATTACGTCTAGAATAATTATAATAAATACTAAAAAGTATTTAAATATAAAAATAATATAACCTAGTAATTAAGAATAAGTTATAATTATCTAGATTATTAGTTTATTAGGCTATAGTATTCTACTATATATTATTATTTTAAGGTAATATTACCTCTCTACTTAATATATAGAAATAAGTCTTCTATATAATTAGATTATTATAATATCTGAAAATAGATAGATAATAAATAAAAAAAGTTTAAATTAACTTTAGTATTTTAATTAGTATATAAAATTATATATAAGTAGTAAATATTACCTCCTTATTATTAATAGTTATAAAAATTACTATATAGCTAACTTTAAGATATATTATAAAGAAAATAATATTATTATATTTTATATACTAACTTACTCCTCTTATTTACTTTAGCTTTTAGATATTAGGTATTTTAGGTTACTAAAGAAGATATATAGTTAATAAATTAAGGATAAGATATGCTAAGGTAATATTTATATTATAAAGGAAGATTTCTTCTCTATATTTTATAAGGTTTTTATATAAATTCTTATAGTTAAAAATATCTAGGGAGGTTTCAGAGAGGTTAGATTTATCTCTCTTAGTATAGAAAGTATACTATTAAAACTTAATATTAAGTTATATATTCTAACACCTCTAGAGTCTTTCCTAATAATATCCCCTATATAGACTTTTTAAATACTAAATAACCTAATAGAAATATCTTCTCAGTCTGAATTTATTAAGAGGAGAATTTCTTACTATTAAAATAACTTACTAATTTTAATTATTAAAGTTATAGAATATTTATTAAAAAGAGTATATAGATTTATATACTAGATTATTTTATTAAAATCTAAAATCCAGATCCTTTAAGAGGAGAATAATCTACTTAGTAGATACTAAAAAGCTAAGAAAATATATTTCAGATAAGGAGGAAGTTTCACTATAGCTAAAATAGAGGATTTTTAATTATAGAGAGAAGTTACAGTCTAAATTAAGGAGGAAACACGCCAGAGTAATAGTTACCAGCTGAGGATAGAGATAGGCTAATAGTAATATAACATCTATAGGAATATTAGTTATAATATGCAAATATATTAATTTACTAAAGAAATATCTAAAAAAGAAGATCTTAACTAGTTTAAATTTAATTGATTTCGTAGGTATTATATATCGGTCGGAAATATAATATAGTTGCGGTTAGGTGTCCAGCTTACTTATCTATCCAGTTTACTTATTAACTATATTATCTCTAATATAATAATTAACTTTAGTAGGTTATATTATATTACTATTATTAGTAGAGATACTATTAATAAGTATATAAAATGTTTTTATCTTAATATTAATAGAAATAAACTTTAAACTTTATTTAAAATTTTCTTTCTATTAAATTAGATATTTATCAATTCTTCAATATACTCTACTATTAGATCCTAGTATTAAACTATTATAGAGATAAAAAAGTCTACTTTTAGTTAGTATACTATAGTAAAAGTAGAACTATAGTTACTAGTTAGTAACTTTAGGTTATAAGGCTTTCCGTCACAGCACCACCCCCCCCCCCCCCCCCCCCCCCCCCCCCCCCCCCCCCCCCCCCCCCCCCCCACCCAGGTTACAGGCTCTCGTAGGATATCACCTAATCTTATACCAGTATATTTAACTACCTAGATTTATCTGTAATAGCAGAAGGTTTGTTATTAAGATAGAAGTTAAATCTATAGTATATATAAGTAACTAATATAGCAACTAATAGTTTAACTAACTAAAATATTATATAGTAGCAGTAAAGCTAAACTTATAACTATAATAAACTATACTGTTATACGTATAGAGATAGGTAGGCAAAAGCTTATTTATTTAAAAAGCTATCTGCGAAGTAGTATTATCTAGTATATAGGTTCTTAGGTATATCTTACGTAAGGAACGCCTCACGTAAGTAGGCTATATAACTTAGGATAGTAGCCTACAGGCCTAAAGCTATTACGACAGTTTGTATATAGAAGCTAGATATATATTTTATATTTACTATTAATATATATTGATAGTAGCGTCTGATAGCTTACTTTCTATTATAATTACTCGTGGATATATTACTTCCTAAAGTATTATTTTAACTGTTTTATTTCTACCAACTATTATAGTTAGCTTTAAGTTAATATGAGTCTGAACCTCTTATATCTATAGTTAGTATATCTATCTTACGTTAATCTTTTCGCAAATAACAAATACCTAATAACTTCTTCTATATTAACCTTATATCCTTACGTCCTTACAAGCTCACGCT
Organism: Colletotrichum lindemuthianum; assembly: GCA_001693025.2. NCBI lineage: Eukaryota > Fungi > Ascomycota > Sordariomycetes > Glomerellales > Glomerellaceae > Colletotrichum > Colletotrichum lindemuthianum. The sequence continues at coordinate 34,221 of MASP02000762.1, read as the reverse complement.
ATATCTAATTTAAATACTTAGGCTCTTTAGGAGATATTAGTATCCTTAGTTATAGAGGTTATATTAGAATATTTAGTATCCACTATTATATTCTTCTAGTTATAGGTAGCTATATAAATATAAGGAGAACTTGAGTTTTATTATAAAGAACATAGAAAAGCAATAGAGTATAGAACACTTAGCTCTATAGACCTTTTATTTTATTCTATTATTAAGAGGTTTATAAAAATTCTTAACCTTATAATATTTATAGTAACTTTCAGCTATATATATTAAGTTTTAGCTTTACTAAAGCTCTTACTATATAGATTATTACTATAAGGTTTTCCTCCACTATAAAGTTAAATATTATAACTGGGAATATAATTATCTATAATAATAGGTAATTCTATTACTATTTACACTAGTTATAAGCTAGTATTAGTATAAATACTGTTACTAGGTATATTATATAATTAGAATTATATATATAGTCAAGAGCTTAGATACTACTACAGATATAAAGAAAAAGTAGCTAAATATATATATATATATATATATAGTTAACTTTATATATATTGACAATTCTTATTATGTAAGTTATTACTATAAAGTATTATATAAATCTTAAGTTATATATTAAAACTAAAACGCTTATAATTTATAGTAGTATTTGAGATTATTACTAGCTTTATTACTGATAAGTTAGTATTAATATTAATACTATTATTTAATCTAATTTATAGTTATAATATTATATATTATTAATAGTTTTAATATTAGTATAACTATAGAGTAAAAGTAAGTATGTAATATTCTTTCTAACTTAATATCATTATTATATTCTATAATATAGTTAATAAGTAAGTATACTAGATAAGTGAGTATACTATCTAACTATAACCTCACTATATTCCTAACTACTATATAATATAAAAGATATTGATTAAATTCAAACTAATTAACATCCTCCTTTTTAGATATTTCTTTAGTAAATAAATATATTTATATATTATAAATAGTATTTCTATAAATACTATATTACTGTTAGTTTATCTCTATTCTCAGTTAGTAACTACTATTCTAGTGTATTTCCTCCTTAATTTAAGCTATAGCTTCTCTCTATAATTAAAAATTCTCTATTTTAGCTATATTGAGACTTCCTTCTTATTTAAGATATATTTTCTTAACTTTCTAATATCTACTAAATAGATTATTCTCTTATTAAAAAATCAAAATTTTAGACTTTAATAAAATAATTTAATATATAAATCTATATACCTCTTTTACTAGATACTTTATAATTTTAATAATTAAAATTAGTAAGTTATTTTAATAGTAGGAGATTCTCCTCTTAATAAATTCAGATTAAGAAGATATTTCTATTAGATTATTCAATATCTAAGAAGTTTATATAGAGGATATTATTAGAAAGAACCCTAGAGGTGTTAGAATATATAATTTAATATTAAGCTTTAATAGTATATTTTCTATATTTAGAAGGATAAGCTTAGTTTCTCTAAAATCTCTCTAGATATTTTTAATTATTAGGGTTTATATAAAAATACTATAAAATATAGGAAAGAAATCTTTTTTTATAATATAAATATTAATTTAGTATATCCTATTCTTAATTTATTAATTATATACTTTTTTAGTAATCTAAAATATTTAGTATCTAAAAGCTAAAATAAATAAGAAGAATAAGCTAATATATAAAATATAATAATATTATTTTCTTTATAATATATTTTAAAGTTAACTATACAGTAACTTTTATAATTATTAATAATAAGGAGGTAATATCTACTATTTATATATAATTTTATATACTAATTAAAATACTAAAGTTAATTTAGATTTCTTTCATTTATTATTTATCTATTTTTAAATATTTTAATAATTTAATTATATAGGAGATCTATTTCTATATACTAAATAGAGAGGTAATATTAGTTTATAATAATAATATATAGTAGAATATTATAGTTTAATAAACTGATAGTCTGGATAACTATAATTTATTTATAATTATTAAGCTTTATTATTTTTATATTCAAATTTCTTTCTAGATTTATAATAATTATTCTAGATATAATTTAGCTTATTATAAAGTTAGTTTTATTAAAGTTATAGATATTAAAGTCTATAATACTATATTTTATAACTATATTTACTATAAGCTGAAACTTTATATTTATTATATCTGGATTTTTATATTAGATTCTCTTATAATTATATTTACGAAAAAAGTGCGTCTAAAGCTATAGTTATTACTTAATCAAGTTTAAAGCTTAATATTTTCTAATAGGAAGTATATTATAGTTAGTAAGTAGTTAATTAGCAATATCTTTTATATTATTAATATAGGGAGGAAATAATTAGAAATCTAGATTAAGAATATATTTAACTAGTTTCTCCTCTTTAAGTATAGTTAATTTCTATAAACTAAATATAGTATTATATTATAATAGAATATTTTTAATCTGTATATTAATATATTATAACTAATTAAGTAGACTTTTACTATAATCTGGATATTAAGTTTAGAGTCTCTCTGGATAGCTTATAAAGCTAGCTATATTTATATTTTATTTTTTATTAATTATATTATTCTTGGGAGAGTAAATGAGTGTAAGGTTAAAGTAGTCATATAGATACAGTTGGGTGGTATACTTACCTGTCTGGCGTACTCGCTTATTAACTATATTACTATTTAGTATTTAAACTGAATTTCTATTACTAGTATTTTCTGATAAGAAAAACCTATTAAGTTTATTTACAAGGGGTAATTCCAGATTTTAGCTTTTTGATAAACTACTATCAACTTAACTATAATTAACTAGTTACTACTAAGACTAATCTCTACTAGTCAATTTCTAACTATTACTTATCTATTAGTTGAATATTAGGCTCTATTTCCCTTTCTTTAGCGCTCATAATAGAGTCAAGCTAGTTATCATCTATAGAATTAACTTAGGAAGTACTGATCTTTCTAGTTCCTCCACACTGCCACTACTAACATACAAGACGTACTCGTTGTATGCTGCACTCTGTATCACATCTTGGCCTCCCAGATCCTCATGCCGCATACTGTTAGGGTTCGGTGCATCTCGTCTGTCTCCATCTATAACCTTTCGATACCACTCCAGCGCAAGGTGGTGGAGGCCGAGCATGTGAAATGTTCTTCCCACTCCGAAAAAGGCTTCCTGTCTCTCCTCTGGCGTGCCTGCGAGTTTCGAATGGCAGAATTCAAAAACACATGCGAACCCCTGCAGGATGAGATACTGCCGATTATCTGCCTGCCTTTTGAGCGCATGGTGGATGTATCCGAGGCCCACGCTGAGGCTGATCATTGGGTTCGCCGGGTCAAGCGTGCGAGCTCGCAAAAAGTAGTCTATTGAACATGAGGTGTTAGAAATGGCCAAACAACACTCACCACCATATTACCTACTCAAAGCAAAGGTGTAGCTTGTAGAGGTGAACAAAATATGTCCGTAGAGCATCAACAGGCAGACATCGAGTTGTTTTGGGTCACTAGGGACCGCCGCCGATATCTCAGGCATGGTGTCTGAGCGGCTGCTGGACAGATGTGATGCATCGATGATCTTGATCTGGCGCAGGATGTACTTCTGGGCTGGCCCCGAGTTATACCAGGACGCCGGAGACTGGCAGAGCCTGCACAAGGCCGCAAACATGCGATACGAGTCGGAGTCCAGCTGCCGTACCTTCATGAAAAACCTTGCGACGGCCACGCACATTTCCTCATCGGCTAGATAAATAGCGCAAGCTGGACGTCACGGTTAGCTAGATGGCCATTGTGCTCCCACAAATACCACACTTACCAGCCCAAGCCACATGGATTAGGAACATATAATCTTTTGAGTTGACAAATACAATTGAGTCTCTTGCCGCCTCGCAGACTTGGTACGCCTCTTCGCCCCGATTGGCCAATGCTAAGCTGACGGCGTAGTCGAGAAACAACTCGAGCCACTCGCCAAAGGGGATGCCACGGTATCCATCATCCTCACAGGGGATATCGAGTCCTTTGTCGTCAGATAGAGAAGGGCCTATGTCTGCACGGGGTTGTCGTAAGCATCTCAACACATTCATGGAAAGCCGAATCAGTAACGTACTTTTTGAGAGCCTTTCAGCCAGCTCTGAGAGTCCTGGCTGTGTTCTTGACGACGCGCTGAATACCACATCGTTGGCAGCGCCTAGGAATTTGAGATACTTGTCCCAGGGGTAGAACCGTTTGAAAGACCTGAACTCGCCAACCAGGTCACCGGCAGCGGTCATCCACGACGGTATCAACCCGTGATGGCCGGCCTGTATTTCTCTCTTGAGATTGCGCACGAGCTCGTAGCGCCTAGTGAGCTCATCGGCCCGGGCTCGCTCTTCCTGCATACGCTGGTCTATAGGAACAAGTCTCTTTGGGCGATACCTTGGCCGGACGACGCCGCTGTTGATCGGGCTGCTTTTTGCGTCACGCTTCCTCCGAGGCTTACTTCCTCGTGACAAATGGGCCGCGCGGATTCCCGGCGTGTACCTACTAGCTCGGGAAACACGGTCTATGTCATCGGCGTCCAGATGATCCCCTTCACCGTGTGCTCCCTGTAATGCGTATGCCTCTGTGACGAGGATAAGGGCCTCTTCTTCCTCTTTGGACTTCTCGTAAATTTTCGCAAGCTCGATTCGCGCATCGATGTTAGTCTCGTCAACTTCAATGGCCATGAGGAAGCAGGTCTCCGCTGCGGCTAAATCAGACCTGGTCAAATAGCACCGGCCCAGATGAAGTAGTAATGTGGCATCTTGCCCGTGAAGAGAGTGACGCAGTAGCTCGTAGTAATCCAGCGCCTCTTCGTAGCGTCCTATAGCGAACAGCTCATCGGCAATATCCCGAATGAGGTAAGGGAAGTCCTCTACGGCGTTGGCTGTCGCGGACTCCGTGGGGTCTAACCACTGCAGGTGTAGCTTCCACCGATGGGTTAGTGATTTGAGAACTACCGGCGGCGGATGGCGTGGCAAGGATGGATGGACTCACATTGGATTCTTCCCATTGTTGGGCTTTCAGTCGGTACAGTGCAAGGCGAGCCCTAAACTCGAGCGGCAATCCCAAACCATACGTGTAAAGTCCGTGAGCCGATGGCGAAAACAAAGATAATTGCAGACGACGAATTGGTTCACGATCCCATTCTCTATCGTCAGGACAAGCCTCCCATAGTTCATCCTCGACCTGGCGGCCGAGCAGCCATCTCGACAATGACTTGAGATGAGCCACAGCTTCCCTGTACTCCCCGACGCAAGCAAATAATTCCACAAATATACTCACATCGTGCCATGACAGTTCTCGGTGGCCACGGCCGTCGGCGTTGCGGGCATGGGTGATGTAGGTGCTGTATGCAGAAATTGCTTTTCGAACGTCTTCGGCCACTCCAGAGTCAACACACGCCTCAGCTAGCCTCCTCACAACGTTGATGTCGAAAATTTTGCGCTCGAGGACATAGGAGAACTCGCTTATCGCCTGTGAAAGAAAGCCTTGGAGGTGACTCGCCTCAGCTCTGCCCAGTCTGGCTTCGAGATTTGTCGGCTGTGCTTTGACGGCAGAGGAGTAGCACATGAGGGCTGTTTTGAGAACACTGTCTTGTCCGTCTCGGGCCAGGCTCATGGCGAAAGACGCACAGGTTATCCAGCCCGCGGCATCCTTTGGTCTGAGGTGAGCAGCGATTACCATAGCCATGAGAGCTTTATCATCGAGACCCTCTTCACGGAAAATGGAGGCCAGCACCGTCCATGCCTGATGCGTTTCGGCGTTAATCCTGATGATTTCGAAAACCAAGTCCCGCGCGCGGCCGTAATCACCGTTCATGAAGGACTGGTTTACCCTCGCGAGACGGAACTTGATATCGCCTCTCGGCTCTGCAGCCTTGCGAGGACCACGCGCGACGCCTCTCGATGAAATTTTGACACTTTCCACTGTCTGGTTGGTGTCTCTGTGTTCATCTCTGTAATTGATGTCACCCTCTTCCCTCTGATGAGAGGAGAGGAATTCCCTAACAGATTGATCGAATCTCGCGATGTCCCCGCGAAGCTCCATTTCGTCTGAATCAGCGTCTGATGCGACATCTTCGAAGTCGTCGCCATCATTGGCTCGCTCATTACTACTGACGCCAGTGCCGCTCATGTTGCTTGCAGAGTTACAGTCGCGGAGGATGCTGATGGTTGGACATGGATGGGCGACGAGCTGCGAAGGAGGGGAGCGCGCAATGAGGTCCGAGCGTGACGGGTAAAGTCCTACACAGGTACGGATACTTAGTCAGATCACTGGTTGCGCTTGTAAGCAAGTTGACCAAATTTACGAGCGACATGCTGAAGAACCAGCAGACGGAGGAAGAGGCGCGTTGAAGATAAGGCGCAAATAGAAATAAAGTGGGACATTCCATCAAACTTATGAGAGACAACACCATTTTGTGCGCTCAGCCTGCCAGATTGCCTGGTCGGTCACCCACACGCTGGGAAGCCACGAAATCAGACAGCGTGTGCAGGGGCGCCAATTCGAAGTCTCCAGACAGCATACCTACGCGGGCGGTGGGGGGGTTTCAACAGTAGCTGAACAGTACCCTATCGCCCTGAACGGAAGGTATGCCTCTGACGCGTCAAACAGGCTTCTTCTTGAATATAATCAAAAGAGTCCTTTTATAGTAATTGCAATTAATTTAATTATAATATTTTTTCTACTGCTGTTATATTAACTGTAAACAGTATATATAACTAGATATTAATAATATAAATATTTAATAAGAAATAGTAGAAGTAGAGTATTAAGAAATAATAAATTAGGTTTATTTTCCAAATATATACTATTAATTTTACTAGGGGAAGTTTATATTATATACATTATTATATATAGTATACTAATAGAGTTAAAGATTTTAATATTCATAATATATAGCTTATAGACTATATATAAGTTAGATTTAGATATTTTAGGTAATTAGTTACTAATTACTTAGTAGTTAGTAATAACTAGTATCTAGTTATTACTAATAGTAGTAGTTTCTACTACTAAGTTATACTATATGGTTAGTATATTATAGAGTCTTAATAACCTTATAGCTATTATACTACTAATACTAGTAAATTTTCTTTTTACTTTTTAACTATAGTATACTATATTTCTATATATAAAATAAAATTAATTAAATAACTTATATGTTTTAACTAAATAACCTTCTGAATCTTCTTTTTTTATTCCAAATAAGTAATCTATTCCTCTATATAAACTATTATATTATTTATATTAATAAATCTCTCTAGAGTATAGTTTAGGAATCTTTTAGTGAAAATACTAGTAAGATTATTCTTACTATTAATTTACTATATCTTATAGAGCTCTTAATTTTATATAATTACTTTAAAGTTGTAATATTAATTATAAGTTTCTTCTCTTTTATAATATTAAGTTTTATAAGGTATTTATATAATAAGTATAAGTTAGTATAGATAATTATAGGAATAGGAGGAAGGTTATAATAAGCTATAATCTTTTATAAAGATATAGTAATTATATATATAAAGTTTATACTGATAATTATAGTATAGATCTTTAAGGTAAGTATATTTCTGGTTACTTTTTTATTTTTAGTTAAAAAGTAATAAATTAGGTTACTTTAGATTATAAACTTACTTTCACTAATAGCTATCTTTTAAATTAGAATTACTATAAATTCTAGTTAAGGTAATAGGTTAATATTATCAGTAAAGAAACTATCTATAAAAATATAAAAATATATTTTAGAGAGGTTAAGAGAAATAAAAGTTAATTCTTAATCTAAATATTCTATTTACTATTTAATATACTTGTTAAAAATAGTAATATTATTACTAGAGGGTTATTATTATTATACTATATATAAGAAATTAAAAAGTATTTCAGACTAGTAGATTAAGGTAATATATATTTTATATATATACTATTTAACATAGCTTTTTTAAGTATCTTAGAATTTATAAGTATATTAATAATAGTAAGCTTATAGCTTTAGTTTTTTTACCTAAGAAAAAGATTTTTACTCTAGAGGGAAAGTATATTACTATTTGTTACAGACTATATCTAGATATCCAGCTAGGGTTATACCTAGGCATCTGAAGCTAACGTCCTCACCTAGGTGGAGCTCCAGTAGGCTCTATATAGTAGTATATACGCAGATTTTTCTATATACTTATAAAAGTTTCTCTTTTACTTCTTAGTTCTAAATAAATAGTATTTTATATTACTTTCTAGTTAAATAAACTTAGGTCCAGCTTTTTATATATTTAGAATTTAGTTTTATTTACTATATAGATAATATTAAGTAGAATGTAGCTTCTTACTAGTTAAATATATAATCTAGTTAAGTATAGCTTCTAAGATATAATATTATATAATAGGTAATTAACTAACTAATATGAAAAATAATAGAGAGTATTGAAATCTTCCAGAATATCCTTATAGATAGTAACTCTATAAGTAAACTATTTTAGTAGTAGTTATAATATATTTTAAGCTCTCTCTACTAGAGAATTAATAAGTTTTTATATAAAGTAGTAAGATAAGATACTATAGTAAGTAGTAACTTCTAAGTAGTTACTATAATAGATATCTTTAGCTTATATTAAGATATTTTAGTAATCTCTAGAATAATATCTATTAAGATAGTAGTTTTTAAGGTTAATAATATTATTATATCTCTATTAGTAACTAATTACTAGAGGAAGCTTCTTCTCCTATTCCTAAGATTTTTAGGTAAATAGAAAGAATATTAAATATAAATTTAATAAATAAAAGTTAAGCTTAAAATTAATTACTACTTCTTTAATAATAATTAGAAATACTAATATCTAATTTACTCTTACTTAGACTCTAGTCCTCAGTAAGTAATTAAAACTTTTTATATAATAGAAAAACTAGAAAACTTCTATAATCTAAATAATTTTATAAGTTATTTAGATAGAATCTACCTAGACTCTAATAGTTAACTTTATACTATTATTTAGCTATAGAATCTCAGACAGAAAAAAAATAAATATCTAATTACCTTTCTATCCTAATTTAAAAAAACTCTAATTAATACTAAAGAATATATATAGCTAAATATAGTCTAGATCTTCCTACTAGAGGCTACTTTACTTCCCCAATTTAAGAAGTTACTTATTATAGTAGACTTTCCTATAGAATATAAACTCTAATTATCTAAAATCTAGAATATAGCTTAGAAGCTTAAGTATATAAAGAGGATATTAGTCTACTACTAACTACTCTACTAGAAACCTACTATTTATAATATAGAGAGTAATATTATAATAATAAAAGTAATTAAGAAGTAATAATAATATTAGAGTTTTAGTAGCTTCTCCTCTATCTCTAAGGAGTATTCTAAAGACTACTAGAATCTCTATTAATATTTTAGTTATAATAAGAAAAGCTATATATATAGAAACTATATAGTATAAGTAAATAAGAAAGTTAGTATAAAAGTTATAAAAGCTATAGCTACTCTAGATTATACTGGAAATAACTTACGAGATAATATTTCCCTATTTAGTAATAGTAAGAACTTGGGAAAAAAGTAACTCTAGAGTAAAATTAGACTCTAAAGTTAATAGAGGTAAAAGTAACAGAATAGAGAAAATAATAGGAAAAAGAATAAGTAAGTAATTAATAGTTAGCTACTATTTAGGTTAGAATTAATAAAAATTACTCTATTAATATATTTATTAATATAAGCTATAATATCTATATTATTATTAATATCTTCCTTATAAAGAATCTTTACCTCCCACTAGTTAATAAGTTAAAGAAATAAATAAGAAAATATACTACTAGATTATTATTTAGTAATGTCCAGGGGGTAGCTATCCTAATTTTAGAGATTAGTAACTATATATAGAAAATCTATATTTATATTATAGAAGGTTTTTAGTTACTCTTATATTTTAGGTAACTGTAAATAAAGAATAATTATACTATTTATAATACTGAAGCTTAATAGATAACCTATAGGAAGAATAATATAATAGTATACCTAAAGTATTAAAATAAGTTAGTATAGCTTAACGAGATCTAGTTAGCCTGCCTACTTAATACTAATTTATTTATATTTATCTATTAGTATACTATATAATGTATTAGTAAGATACTAAGTCTCTACTAAATTATATTTATTAGTCTGGCAGATATTAAGAAAATATTAGTTCTAAAAACAGAAGTAAACCTAAGGGATTATATCTCTATAAATATCTTAAAAAAATTCTTAATTTTGTTCTATTTAGGTTTAATATATTAGCTACCCCCCAGTTAACTAGAGATAGATTACTATATCCTATTAATTCCTAATAATAAGAAATAGAAACTATACCTCTTATAGGAACCTCTTTATAATATATTATAGAAGAAACTTCTAATATGTAAGAAGATTTGAGAGAATTTACTTAATAAGGAATTTATTAAAATAAGTAGCTTCTCTATATATATCCTAATTATTTTTATAAGAAAGCTAGATATATTTCTATATAAATTATAAAACTCTTCATATAATTATAAAGAAGGATTATTACTTCCTCCCTCTTGTATCTAAAATTCTCTAGAGAGTTACTATTACCTATTAGTATATTAAATTTAACGTTATTACTATATTCTATAAAATTAGAATTAATAAAATAAATTAGGAGAAAATAGCTTTTTAGATATATTATAGTTTCTTTAAATAGATAGTATATTCCTTTAGACTTACTAATACTTCTATTATATTTTAATAGTATATTAATAACTACCTATAATAGTTCCTAAATAACTTTATTATAGTATATATTAATATTATCCTTATTTATATTAGTAGCTTACAAAAGAAGTATAAAGAGAAAGTCTACTAAATACTTAGCTATCTTACTTATATAGACTTTAAGTTAGATCCTAAGAAGTATAAGTTCTCTATTATTATACTTAAATATATTAAGTTTATTATATTAGCTAGAAAGAATTTCTTTTATAATTTTAAAAAGTTAGAGATTATTACTAACTAACTTCCCTCCAGCTTACTAAAGAATATCTATATTTTCCTTAAATTTATAAACTACTATAAAATCTTTATATCTTAGTATAATCCTATTATAGAGCCCTTAAACTACCTAATTTAGAAGTTTATTCCCTTTAACTAGAAACTAAAGTAGCAAGAGGTATTCCTTATACTAAAATAACTTTTCGCTATAAAATTAATTCTGTAGATATTTAACCTTAATATTTTAATAATAATAGAGACAGACTATTTAGAATATACTCTAGAAAGTATATTAACCTAAAATAATAAAACTAAAGTGAAGTATCTAGTAACTTTCTACTCCTAATACCTAACTCCCACAGAGTTTAATTACCTAATTTATAATAAGAAGCTTCTTATAATACTAACTTATTTAGAAATATAGAATATAAAGCTATAAAGTATCAGGAAATTTAAGATCCTTACTAACTATAAAAGCTTTAAGTATTTTATAAAGAAATAATAACTTACAGAGAGATAAAACTAATAAGTAGAGAAGTTATTTTAGTATAATTTTTATCTTAAATACTAATTAGGTATCTAGGTGGTAGCCTCTAATATCTTCTTCTAGAGGAAACAGAATACTTCTAAAGAGTAGAATAATAAGAGGTAATAAGAATAAGTAATATAAATTATTCTAGATACTACTATTCCTATAGAACCCTAAGTAAAGTATATAGATATTATTAATATCTAGGTTTTTAAAGAAAAGCTAAACTTATAAAAGATACAGAATTATACTACTAAGAGAGACTCCTTATACTGATAAATCTTTATAATAGTCTAGTAGGAGAAATATAACTTTCCCCCTAATTTCTATATTAAGATTCAGATTACTAAGTATACTATAAATATACTAGAATAACTTACCTTTAAAAAGAGACTTTAGATACTAAGTAGTAAAGAAAGTAATAGTCTTCTTAATAAACTTAAAACTAAACTAATATAGAAGTTATATAACTTCTCCCCTATAAGCTACTTAGAGTATAATATTATACTGGAGATTGTAAGCTAATAGTTCTACTAGCCTGAATAATTATCAAGCGTCCGCTAATTTATATATAACTGTAATATATATAGAGGTATTTATATTTAGAGGTAAGCTAAAAAAGGATTCCTAAAGTCTCTACTAATATCTAGCTAATTACACTCTAATTTATTAATAGACTTTATTACTAACTTACTTCCTATACAAAAATAAAGTAGCTATTATCTCTAGGTTATTATTAATTAACTAAATAAGGTTCCTATACTAAAAGAGATAGATATAATAGAGATAGAATTATATATTTAGTGGTTCCTCAGTTACTACTATAGGTTTTATAGAATATTATACTTTATTAGAAATAATAGAAAGTCTAACTAGGTAAGTTACTTCTGGAAGAAGTTCTATAGATTGATAGATACTATATACTTATTAAGCACTAATTACTATCTACAGACTAATAAGATTATAAAATAGTATAACTAGGAGATCTAAGTAGTTTTAAGGGTATTTACCTACTAGTTTTAGGATAACTAGAGTAACTTACTACTTATTATATAGTTAGCTTTCTATAACTAGTAGTATAATATAATAGGAATTACATCTTTCTTTATAGATTATAGATATTATATTAACTTTATTTTAGTTACTAAGGAGTATATAGAATTATCTAGTAGTAGTAAGGTTACTACCTACTAGCTAATTAAGAGGATATAGTTAGTAATAATATATATTTATATAGAGATAGCTACTACTTAGTAGAGATTAGAAATTTAGGTAAATAAAATTTAGTTCCCTATAGATTAATATTAAGTTAGTAATAAAATATAGTTAAATATATCTAACTATTAGTTACTAATACTAAGCTAAAAGCTAGTCTAGCTATATTATAAATATATAGTAGTAAAGTTCCTCTCACTATATATCATAAAGCTGGATATTCTAAAGTCTATTTACTTATAGTTCTATATAAATTTACTCTAGAGGATTACTACTAACCTACTACTTAGGTAGATTATAGTTAATAGCTAGTTACTACTACTAATAGATAATAATAGGGAGGATAAATAGCTAGTTAAAAATATTCTTACTATAAGGATATACTGAGTGGAGAGAGAATACTAATAAGAGGCTTTAGTTAAATAGAAAGAATATATAAACTCTATATAGAAGCCTATTAATACTATTATAGATATAGTAGTATTAAAGTAGTATAAGGTAATATATAGTCTAATTATAGATAATAATAAAAATCCAGCTTATAGCCCCTAATTAAGTAGCAGCTAGGGAGGAAGAAGGTAATATTATAGACTATACTTAAATATCCAGCTAAAGTTATACCTAGGTATCTGAAACTAACCTCCTCGCCTAAGTGGAGCCTCAGTAGGCTCTATATAGCATTATATACGCAAACTTTTCGACATACTCGTAAAAACTTCTCTTTTACTCTTTAGTTTTAAATAAACAGTATTTTACACTACCTTCTAGTTAAATAAACCTAAGTCTAGCCCTTCACACTATTAAATATTAATAATATTAACTTTATAAGAAAGATCTTAAATTTTACTATAAGAGAGGTTTTTACTAATTCTTTATTCTCTTATTAAGTATAAATAATATCAGAAAGATCAAGAATATTATTAGTTTATATACTAATTATACTAAATACTTTATTATTAAGTTAAGATACAAGGAGGTAAAAGTTATAAGTAGATATTTCTATATATAATTATTCTTTATAGTATTTTAAGTATATTACCTATTAGTAAGTATTAATTTCAGCTAAGCTATAGAATAGTTTAATAATTATCATTATAGATTCTAAAGAATATTAGTTTTTAAGGTAAACAAGTAACTTAGCTATCATATATTTTGTAAGGTTAGTTTTAGCTTAAGTATAAGTCTAAATAATATCTTTTAGCTAAAGGAGGAAGTTTTCTTTTTTTATTAATATAGAGGTAATAATTATAATTAATTTTTAACTACTTCTCTAAATTATAAGAGACTAAATAAAAATTATAAGTTTCCTATTATCTCTAAAATTTTAGATTATAAGTTTTAATTTCTTATATATTTAGTTACTATTCTTATTCTTAATTTTATTAATAATTTGAGACTTAAAAATAATATAGCCTTTATAGAGAATAGGATTGTACTAAATAATCTAAACTATTCTATTATTAATAATATTTTCCATTTTCTTGTTTATTAACTTTTTAAAAGGGAGGTTAGAAATGGTAAAATTCTTTTTTAGTTGAGAAATCTAGAGAGAATTAGGTTAGCTTCTTTCTTAACTATAAGGAAAACTATAAATTAGTTTTCTTAGTTACTTCTTTATTAAGAGATGTTTTTCTAGTTAAATATAACTTTTAAAGATTTAACAAATAACCTTATAGTTCTCTAATATCTAGTATATTTACTTTTATTAGAGGATAGTAGTATATAATTTTTAATATAAGAAGGAAGGATACTATTATCTTCTAGTATCTTTAAAGTACTTAGAAATTTAAGAGTAATAGGAAATAAAATTAAAATAAATAAGATTTCTTAAGAGAGATTTTTAGTTCTATTAATATTACTATTATTATATTTATGGTAAAAGTATTTTTATATTTCTACTAGAATATATAATTAAGGAGGAATATTATTACTCTTATAGTATATGTTTATAATAGTTAAGTGAAACTCTTAAGAATTATAAGGAAAGTTAATCATATATATCTTACTATAGATAGTAAGTAGGTAGAAGAAACTTTACTATCCTTTTTCCTTACTATAAATATATAAAAGATTATAGTGGGAAGCTTATAATTTGAGAAGTATTAGGATTATTATAAGTAGCTATAATAATATTAATAATTCTTTTTATATATTTATAGTAGATAGATTTAGTTACTTTTTAGATTATTGATATCTGTAAGATTATCTCTAGAGATAGAGTGAAATCCTCAGTAAGCTAAAAGTAGACTTTAAAAATAAGAAGTATATATATAAGGCTATTTAGGTTAGTAATATTATTTATTAACTTATAAGTAGCCAGGAGGTAATATTTTTAGAATAATAATAAGTATTCTAAATAGTGGATTTTATATATATAGTAGAGAAATATATAGTAATATTCTATCTTACTAATACTATTATAGATTTTATTAAGTATAATCTTAATAGTTAAGCTTATTATTTTAGATTCTAAGTGAAAGTCTTTAGATTAGAAATTTATTTTAGTATTAGTAGAAATAGAATTAGGTAGATTTAGGTAACTATTAATTTAGTATATTTTAAGGATTTTCTATATTAATCTTACTAAAATATTAAGTAGAAATTAAGTAGTATTAAAGATTATAGCTATATTAATAATATAGAGAATAAGGTAGTTATTCTTAAAGTAAAAGACATTAATAATAATTTTAAAGTTAAAGTTGATATTATTATAGAGGGTAGATTTAAATTAAGAGTAAATAATATTATATATTTAGTATTAGTAGTAGTGTTTTTGAGAGTTATAAAAGCTTCTTAACTAACTGGTTATTTCGTTTTATAGAGAACTTTTTAAAAATATATAATAAATAGATATTTAAAGTAATAATAGAGTCTCTAGATCTTAATCTCTATTAAGTATAAGGAAGTAAGTATCTTCTCTTTATTTAATAACATTTATAGATATTTCTACTTATATATAATTAGGATAACTTTCTTATTTTAATATAATTAGTTATAGATATTATTAAAGGTAATATTAAGATAATTTATATTAGTAAGATATAATAAAAATAGGACTTTACAAGAAACTATATAGAATATTATTATATTAAGTAGTATAAGTATATTAACTATATTTATTATTCTTATAAATTTACCTTCTCTAAACTAAATAGAAATTAATTCTCCTCTAGAAGGTTTTAAGAAAATAGAGGGAAGGATAGTTTATTTTAGAGTATTTAACTGGAAGTAGCTAGCTATAAAGTAGCTAGTAGTATTTAAGTTAGGTAAAACCTTTTAGAAAACTAGATCTAAATAATATTTCTCAAGGATAAATATAAATACTAAAAAAATATACTCTTTAGTTATATTATCTTCTTTTATTAAAATATAGATTATTATTGAATTCTGAAGGATGCTTATAATCTTTTAACTATTTAAGAATATAGATTACTTATTAAAGTAGGAAATTATAAAGCTTTTTAAAACTTTATTTAGAGAATTTAGTATTTTAGGTTAATTTTTAAGCTAATAGCTTTAGAGGTAATATACTACTATATTATCTTTAATAGTAATTTTATAAGTATCTCTAAGGTTATTATTTAAGCTTTCTATTTTCTTATATTATATAAGAAAATAGTAATAGGTGGATATTAATATATTTACTATATAGAAGTTAGATTTATATTAGTTATAGAAGTTTCTTCTCTCTTTAAGAAAGTATCTTATTAATTAGTAATTAAGTTTACTATATATATAGTATTCTTTATTAAATTAGCTATATCGGGAAGTAGAGATTAAGTAATATTTTCCTCTGAATAATATTTAGAAGTATCTTTAATAGCTATATCTATTTTTTTAGTAAAAGCTCTAAGGTAAGTTATATATCTAGTTAGTTTAGTATTAATTTATATTAATTAATAAGGATTCTTTAGAACTATTAGTATTCTTTAAATATATATTAAGATATTATAGGAGAGAGGTTTATAGTAATATTAATAGTAAATTATAATTAGTTATAGACTCTCTAGTATATTACTATAGAACTAAAGAGAGTTAGTTAGTATTTTAATATTTCTTAGTATATATTTGAGAGGTAGTTTTAGAGGCTGAGATTAGTGTACTATTTAAGAGGGAAGGTTTTCTGAATATATATTAGCTTAGTAAAAAGAATTTTAAATACCTCTTTTTTTATTTTTTCTAGATTATCTATAATAATACTTCTGAATAATATATTATCCTAGTTAGTAAGGTAAATTTATTAATCTCTATTATTTTTAAAGTAGTTTTTAATATAGTAAGCTATATTATAAAATATTATAGAATTAGGAGAATTACTGAAGTAGTTAAAGTAGTATTTAAGAGTCTTATTTCTTAATATAATTAAAAAACTCTAGTTTATATATAGTTAGAAATATCTAACTTTAGATAATAATCTCTAAAGATATAGATCTTTAATTTGAAGATATTATAGAGAGCTTCTTTATATTTTATCTTAGAGTTATATATTTCTGTAAGATTAGTTATACTTTTAGCTATTAGTATATTAATAGGGAGAGGTTTAGTCTCTTAGTAATTATTTATAAAATTACTATATAGGGGAGATAGTATAGAGGGTAGAGTAGGAAGTTTATACTATTAGTTTTAATTATAAGGAGATTATTAATCTTATTAATTTTAAAAGTTTTATTATTTAAGTTATTCTTATTACTAAGAAGTTATATGTATTACTAATAATAGTAAATTAACTATATATCTCTCTATTTATTAAGATATTTCTTAGAATTAGTTTCTTAAGGTAGCTAGATAAATATTAAGTTTTATAAAGTTTTAATAGGTTGCCTTTTATTATTACTTCTGGAAAGTAGAATATATTTACTAAGTAAAAGTAATACTATTAAGAAAATCTAATTAGTTATTAATAAATATCTTAAAGTTTTATAATTTCATAATTATTTCTTAAATTCTTTCTTCAGTCTATAGGATAAACTTATTTTACCTTATTAGATTTATAAGAATTTAATAGATTATTTTACCTTTTATATTAATTTTAATATTATGAATAAGGAGAGTATTTTATAAATACTGAGGTATTTATTTTTCTATAATAGATTATATTTTCTCTAGCTACTTCTTAAAGTTATCTTTAAAGAAGTTTATGAGGTTTCTACCAAAAAAGTAATTATATATATATATTATTATAATTTATACTATTTAGTTATTAATTTAGTCAGAGTTATACTTTATAATAAAATTAAAAGTTTTTTATTTACTAAAGATCTTACTTCTAAGAAGAAACTTCAGTTTTATTAGTATCCTTATTTCTGAAGGAATTATATTACTTATTATACTAAGTTTTTTAAAAGATCTTCTGAGACGTTCTAGTAATTTAGATATTTTACCTATTATTTTCTAACTATAAGGAAATTATAAGAAGATATAAATTAAAAGAGGGAAGAGGGGGAAAGATAGAAGATTCTATTTTTACTATTTACTAATTCTATTTATTAATATTATATAGATAAAATTTAATTTCAGAGAGGATACTTATTTATTAAGTAAATAAGGAAAGAAAGGAAAGAAGATAGAAGAATATAGAAAAAAAGAAGAATAATATAAAGAGATTTAGAGAGATTTGGAATATTATAAATTCTTTTATTATAGAAATCTAGTAAGTTTTATAATAAAGATATTTGATAAATATATTTATATAAAGTATATTTAGAATTTTTTCTGTAAGTTAATTTTCAATATAAGTAGATATTTAGCTACTAGAATTAAGATATATTAATATAATTATTAAAGAGATATTACTTTACTTTAAGTTAGGTAAGAGGTTATTATTAAAAATATCTAAATAGATTAAGAGATTAGTAGCTTTATTTTAAGTTAGACTTCATAATCTTCTGTTACTATCTCTGCCTAAATAAGTTTTACTAATATATAGTAAATATTAACAGTAAAAGTAACTACTAATTAATATTAATCTTATTAGAAGAAGGTATATTATATATATTATCATATATAGTATATTAATGAAGTTAAAAATATTAATATTTATAATATATAGCCTATAGGCTATATATAGACTAAATTTAGATATTCTAGTAATTAGTTACTAATTATCTAGTAGCTAGTAATACCTAGTAGCTAGTTATTACTAATAGTAGTAGTTTCTACTATTAAGCTACACTATATAGTTAGTATACTAGGGGATCCTAATAGCCTTAAAGCTATTATATTACTAATATATATATTTATAATATAATATAAATATATATATTAGTATTAATATTATTTATATATATAATATATATTATAAATATATTAGAATTAAATATAATATTCCACTTATATATTATATATTCTATATTATAACTAGTAGTTAAATACTAGGTAGTATACTAAATATTAGTCTTTGAAATATATAATATAAAATAAACCAATATTAAGTTATAACTATTATTTAAATATTAAAATTATCTATTATTAAATTAATAATATATATAAAACTAGATTTAGAGTATTAAGATATTCTATATTATTAAGTCTTAGATATATAATAACTATTATATAAGAGATACTTATGTTAATTTATATATAAATACTAAGATATATTAAGTTAGAAAAAATAGATTAAGTATTCTAACTACTTATGTATATATTAGTTAGTAAGACTAAGCCTATATAACTAAGATCATATTATGTAAGTACTAAGTAGTAGTTAACTATTATATTAACTTATAGTTAATAGTAAATACTAACTAAATAATCTAAATAGGTAATGAAACTAGATGGAACTTAGTATTTTTAATAATTAATATAGCTATAGACTTAAAACCACCTTTAGATATTTTATAAACTTTAACTAAAACTAGTATATATAAAGCTATTTATCCCTCTGCAACTAGTTGAACCTAGTTAAAGTATTTAAGAGATATATTAAAAATATTCTATAATCCTACTATTTATTTATAAGGCTGCTTATATATTACTATTAGTAGTATTAGTACTCTAATTGGTAATATATATTATAATCTATTTAATAAACTTAACTAATATACTACTTTAGTTAATAGAATTAATAAGGTAAGTAGATAAAGGTTATTATGATATAACTTAAATATAAACTTTTATTATTAGAATAAAACTAATATAGTGGTTAATAATTATTAAAGTAATAAAACACTTAATCCTTATTTAGTTTCACTACTACCTTTAATTCAAACAGGTTTTATAAAATTATTAAAGTACTTTCCTTATTCTATTAATAATATTAATTATAATATTAAGTATAAGCCTTATCTTTTCGATCTTATACTAACCTCTAGACTTAATTTCAAGATTATATTAGATAATAAATTTAAAGACTTTATTCCTAACTTTATTATTAATCTTACTGAAAATAACCTAGAATAAGAATATAAAAGGTAAGTAACCTATTAGTTATATAAGTAATTATATAAATTTTAGTTGACTAATATATTGTACATAGTCTAAGGAAGTTTATTAGTAATAATCTTTAATCTACTATTAAGGAAGGCTTATTTTTAGAATCTATTAAAGATTATATTCCTTTAGAAGGTATTATTCTTAACACTAATAGTAAAAATAAAGAAAACCTAGAGGAAATACTACTTTATCTTAAATAAACTTTATAATAGATTCTAATAAATCTAAGGCTAATCCTATAAAGCTTAAACTATCTCGCCCTAAACCTACAGAAGAGTTTATGAGTAATCTATTTTCTATTTAAAGTAAAAAGGAAAATGAAAACTTTCAAAAAGATAAATTAAATAACTACTTTAATATACTATTATAAGGAGATAAAGTAAGTTAAAATTACTTCTATATATTTTAGAAATAATTAAAATTAAAAAAAAGATAGGTATAACCTACTAAATAGTGGAAGGAAAATAAAGTTAAATTTCCTATTTTAAGTATTTTAGCCAGAAAATATTTATCTATTCCACCTACTTTAGTAGCTATAGAATCTAGCTTTAATTAATTAAGTCATGTTATTACTAAGAGAAGAATTAGATTAAAACATAAAAATCAAAAGCAGTTAGTATTACTAAAAAGTTAGTTTAATTATAATAATAAACTGAATCGTAATCTGAGTTATTTTTTCCGAAATTATATATAGATTTATTTAATTATGGAGATATTTCAGAAGATAAATTATATTTTACTATTGAAGGAGATACTAGTGGTAGTAATAGTAATATAGAGGAAAGTAATATAGATATAAATATAAATAGTAAATAATAAGTTAGAATTAGATATTTTCTTTTTAATATATAGTATAAGAGCCTATTTTATACTTATATATTCTCTTATACGTTTAATAGCTTGGAGGTCTTTCCTAAATTTAATAATACTTTGAAATAAAGTTTCTTTATTATAAAGTAATATATAACTGTAACTATAATGGTTTTAGATTAGTTAGATTTTATTCTATTAATACTACTATTTATTTTACCTATTACTATAACCTTAATTTAGTGTATTATATTACAAATAATATGAATATAATTCCATGTAATTTATTTATAATATATTAGGTTTTGAAATATTACAAATACAAAGACATGTATTAGCTATTACATGTAATATATTACAAATACATATATTTGTATTTGTATTAGATGTATTTGTATTATTGTAATACTCTGAGTAGAAGTAATACTAAAGTAATAATATAGAAAAATATAAGGATTTCTTACTATTTATATATAAGATAGTATCTATTATAAGTAAGTTATCTATGTCTAAGGGAAGGGTTTTAATAGTAACTAATTTAGCTACTACTAGTAAAAAACTAACTTACTTATATTATATACTATTTAGAATAAAATAGTAAGAAATCCTTATTCTTTTCTATATTATAACTCTAATATTACTTTTACTATTTTCAATTAACTATCTATATTATTAATACTTAATTATATATAGTATTTACAGCTAATATAATAGAAATAGAAGAAGTATTATAATTATATTAATTACTATTACTATAAAAAAACTATTTTAATTATATCTCAGAAGGAGCCTGTTTAACAGGTCAGGGTTATACTTGCTATTCAGGTTGCTAATATACTGTATAGACACTATTGAGACCCCGCCTGCATAGGTAGTCCTTTACCTCCCGCCCACGTAGGTAGTCCTTTACCCCCCGCCTGCATAGGTAGTCCTTTACCCCCCACCCACGTAGGTAGTCCTTTACCCCCCGCCCGCGTAGGTAGTTTTTTACCTATTATATATAATTAGGGGGCAAAATCTGGTGTATATTATATGTAACTAAACGTAGCTATGTATGCCATATAAAGCTTTATTTCAACTAGTTTAAGTAGGGTAAAGCTTATAGAGATACGGCAAATACCTAAAGCTTAAATAATATAAATTCTGTCACTTGAATATATTCTTTATAATATATCTTTTTAACCTTAAGGGTTATATCTATAGGCTGGCCCCTTTAAATTAACGATAGTTTAAATACTTTATTTATATTTTATAAGAAACTTCTTTAATAACTTTATTATTTTTATTAAATCTCTATCTCTATAGTAAAAGGAGTAATATTATTTATAGGCTATTTAGATATTTCTTATTATTTAAACTCAAGGTATCTTAGGTATCTTAAATATTTTAAATACTCCTAAGTTTGTTTTTACTATATTATTACTAAATTTAGAATCTATAAGTTCCAATTAGTAATTAAGAATCTTATTAAGATTTTTAAATACTAATATAAGTAATCCTTCTATTTAAACTAGTTGTAAGCCAGCATTAGCATGAATGCTGTTGCTAGGTAAATTTTACAGTTAGAACTACATATAGAGTGAAGAGCTTAGGTACCTCCACAGGCATAGAGTAAAAGTAACTAAATATTATAAGATACTTAAGGTTAGGAAACTAAAATATATTATAGTATATAGTAACTATATACTAAAGATAGAAATTATTTATAATATTAAAGTGTTAGATTTATTCAAATATCTAAGAATATTAAGAATACTTTATCTCTATTATTTCCTATTAAAGTTATAGAGAATATATTAGAATTCTTATTTAAATAAATTGTATATAAAACACTCTTTAGATATATATAGTTTTTATCTTTTTACTTTTAGTGGTTTATAACTGTCGGTAGCGTAATAACTATAAGGCTATTAGGGCTCTACAGAATACTAACTATATAGTGCAGCCTAGTGGCAGAAACTAACTACTAGTAATAACTAGCTACCAGTTATTACTACCTACTAGGTAATTAGTAACTAATTACTTAAGCTATCTAGATCTAGCTTATATATAATCTATAAGCTATATACTATAAATATTAATATTTTTAACTTTATTAGTATATTATATATAATAATATATATAATATACCTTCCCCCAGTGAAACTAATGTTAATTAGTAGTTAATTTTACTATTACTACTAACTATAAATTAGTAAAATTTATTTAGATAGAAATAGTAATAGAAGATTATTAAGTCTAACTTAAAGTAAAACTACTAATTTCTTAATATATTTAGATATTTTTAATACTAACTTGTTACTTAGTTTAAAGTAAAATAATATTACTTTAATAATTATATTAATATATCTTAATTTTAGTAACTAAATATTTATCTATATTTAAGATTAACTTATAGAAGAAATACTAAAAGTATTTTATATAAATATATTTATTAAATATCTTTATTATAAGATTTATTAGACTTCTATAATAAAAGAATTTATAATATTCTAAATCTTAAAATTCCCTTATATTCCTCTTCTTCTTTTCTATATCCTTCTATCTTCTTTCCTCTCTTTCCTTATTTAAGTAGTAGATAGTCTTTCTCTCTAAAATTAATTTTTACCTATATAATACTAATAAACAAAATTAGTAAATAGTAAAAATAGAAGCTTTTATCTCTCTCCTTCTTTCCTCTCTTTTAATTTATATTTTTTTATAATTCCCCTATAGTTAGAAAATAATGAGTAAAATATCTAAGTTAGTAGAGCTTCTTAGAAGATCTTTTAAAAACTATAATATAATAAGTAATATAACTTCTTTAGAAGTAAGAATACTAATAAAACTAAAGAAGCTTCTTAGTAGTAAGATTTTCAGTAAGTAAAAAGCTTTTAAATCTATTATAGAATATAATCCTAATTAGATTAATAACTAAATAGTGTAGATTATAGTAATATATATATATATATATAATTACTTTTTTAGTAGAAATCTTCTAAATTTCTTTAAAGATAACTTTAAGAAGTAGCTAGAAGATATATAGACTACTATAAATAAATAAATACTTCAGTATTTATAAGATACTCTCCTTATTTATAATATTAAAGTTAATATAAAAAGTAAATAAATCTACTAGATCCTTATAAATTTAATAAAGTAAAATATGTTTATTCTATAGACTGAGGAAGCAATCTAAGAAATAATTATAAAATTATAGAATTTTAAGATACTTATTGATAACTAACTAAACTTCCTTAATAATATTATTTTTATTTAGTGAATATATTTTATAATCTAGAAGTAATAATAAAAAGTAATTTATTAAGATCTTATAAAACTTAATATTTATCTAGCTACTTTAAGGAATTAGTTTTAAGGAGTATCTTAATAAGTAGAGAAATCTATAGTTAATTTACTGTTATTAGTAATAAATATAACTCCTTAGTAATAAGGATAAAAATAATAAGATTCTTGAGATTAATAAGAATAATAACTTCCTTATAATGAGGATTAATAGTATAAACTTTCTACTTTACTTTCTATAATATCTCCCCTATATATTAACTTTATAAAGAATTACTAAGAGACTGGATTTCTCCCTATTAATATACTAATAGCTAAAAATAGAACTAATTTAATAAAGATATATAACTTTAAGATAAAATATAGAAAAACTCTCTATAATATTTTAAATTAAAGATTTTTATCTTTAGAGATTATTATCTGAAGTTAGATATATCTAACTATATATAAGCTAGAGTCTTTTTAATTATACTAAAAAACTAAACTCTTAAATACTATCTTAACTACCTTAGTAATTTCCTTAATAATAATATTCTATAATATAACCTACTAAACTAGAAACTATTTTAAAAATAATAAAAGTTAATAAATCTACCTTACTAACTAATATAATATAACATTCAGAAGTATTATTACTAATAACTAAGATAAAATAAAAAAGGAGATATTTAATATCCTTTTTACTAAGCTAATATATATTGAGAGAACCTTCCCTCTTAAATAGTATACTAATTTCAGCTTCTATAACTACCTCTTAAAAATATATTAAGAGATATTAGAATATTAGTTAGCCTTCTTTAACCTTATAGTAATATATTAGAAAGCTTATAATTAATTATAATCTATAGTTAATATTACTATAAGTATTCTTTCTATAGTATCCTAATATATACTTAAAAATACTAATACTTCTAAGGAACCCTTATTAATTAATATAAATTAATATTAAATTAACTAAGTATATAACTTACCTTAAAGTTCCTACTAAAGATATAAATATAGTTATTAAAGATACTTCTAAATACTATTTAGAAGAGAATATTACTTAACTTCTATTATTCTATATAGCTAATTTAATAAAAAATACTATATTTATAGTAAATCTAGTTATTAGTTAATAAGATACTTTCTTAAAGAGAGAAGAAACTTCTATAACTAATATAAATCTAACTTCTATATAATAAATATATTAGTATCTACTTATTATTCCTTTCTTACTTAATATAAGGAAGTAGAAAGTTTAAATAATAACTCTAGAGATACTTATAAAATTACTATTAAAGATAATATAGTAATATATTACCTCTAAGACTGCTAGCTTAAAGATTAACCTAAAATATTTAATTCTCTAAGTAACTCTTTAAATAACTTTATAACTTCTTACTTTAAAGAATAATCTATACCTCTAGATAGTTAAAATATTATAAGAATTCTCTAGAATTAAGTAATAATCTATATCCTAATAAGAGAAAATAATATAACTAAGAAGATTACTATTTTAATATCTATATTTATCCTTAAAGAATATTATTTGAATATAGTTTTCTAAGGAATTTTACTTAACTTAAATATTACTAGCTACTTTATAGGTAACTATTTCTAGTTTAATATTCTAAAATAAACTATTCTTCTCTCTATTTTCTCAAAAGCTTCCAGAGGAAAATTAATCTCTATTTATTTTAGAGGAGATAAATCTATAAAAATAATAAGTATAATTAATATACTTATATTATTTAGTATAATAATATTCTATATAGTTTCTTATAAAATCTTATTTTTATTATATTTTACTAGTATAAATTACCTAAATATTACTTTTAATAATATCTGTAACTAATTATATTAAAATAAGAAAGTTATTTTAGTTATATATAAATAGGAATATCTATAAATATTATTCAATAAGGAGGAGATACTTACTTCCTTATATCTAATATAGATTAAGATCTAGAGACTTTATTATTACTTTATATATCTATCTATTATATATTTTTAAGAACTTCTCTATAACGTTAGATATTTAGTTAATTAGGAAACTTTTATAGCTTTTAAAAAATACTACTACTAATATTAGATATATAATACTATTTCGTCTTAATTCAGATTTACCCTCTATAATAATATTAATTTTAACTTTAAAGTTATTATTAATATCTTTTACCTTAAGGATAACTATCCTATCCTCTGTATTATTAATATAGCTATAATCTTTAATATTACTTAATTTCTACTTAATATTTCAGTAAGATTAATATAAGAAGCTCTTAAAATATACTAAAATAATATTTATCTAAATTTATCTAATTTTATCTCTACTAATACTAAAATAAACTTTTAATCTAAAGATTTCTATTTATAAGCTAGAATAATAAACTTAACTATTAGAATTATATTTATTAAAGTTTATAATAATATTAGTAAGATAGAATATGATTATATTTTTCTCTATTATATATATAAGATCCACTATTAAGATTATTTATTATTATTATAAGAGTATTATCTTTAGACTGTATATAAGTTAATAAATAATATTACTAATCTAAATAGTCTTATATCTATACTTCTTATCTTTAGAATCTACCTCCAGTTTACTAAAGATTCTACTTTATCCCCAGAGATAGTCTTACAGATATAAGTAGTCTAAAAAGTAACTAAACCTATCTACTATAAGTATATAAAAAAAATTATTAATATTATTATAGCTATTTATAATAACCTTAATATATCTTAAGTTATAAGCTTCCTACTATAATCTCTTATATATATATAATAAGAAAAGAGAAATTAGTAAAGTTTCCTCTACCTACTTACTATTTATAGTAAAATATATATTATTAATTTTCTTTATAGTTTTTAAGAGTTCTACTTAACTACTATAAAAGTATATTATAAAAGTAATAATAATTCTCCTTAATTATATATTTTAGTAGAAATATAGAGATACTTCTAATTTAAATATAATATCAGTAATATTAATAAATCTAAAAATTCCTCTTAAGAAGCTTTACTTACTTTAATCTTATTCCCTATTATCTTTAAACTTCTAAATACTCTAGAGATACTAGAAGATAATAATATTCTCCCCCCTTATATTAAAGGTAATATACTACTACCTTCTAATAAAAATAAATATACTAAATATCAGAAAATAATAAAGTTATTCCTTAAGTTCTTAAGAGTTGTATTTAACTAGGAAAGCTTCTCTTAATAAGAAAGTAATTAAAAAGACTAATACATAGTTTTCCTTATAGCTAAAACAAAAAACTAACTTAATCCTCTCTAGATTCCTCTACTAAAAAGGAATTATTACTACTTCTAATCTTCCCTTTAAAAAGTTAATAAAGAAGGAAATAGGAAATATTATTAATAATAATATAGTTAAGATTATCTAGTATAATTCTATTCTCTATAAAAACTATACTATCTTTAAGTTTTAAATTATTAATAAAATTAAGAATAAGAATAGTAACTAAATATATAAGAAGTTAAAATTTATTATCTAAAGTTTTAGAGATAATAGGAAACTTATAATTCTTATTTAAGTTTCTATAATTTAGAAAAGTACCTAAAAATTAATTATAGTTAATATCTCTATATTAATAAAAGATAAAAGCTTCCTTCTCTAGCTAAAAGATATTATTTAGATTTATATTTAGGTTGTAACTAAACTTATAAAATATATTATAGCTGAATTACTAACTTACTTTAAAAACTGATATTCTCTAGAATATATAATAATAATTATTAAACTATTTTATAACTTAGTTAAGTTTAATACTTACTAGTAGATAACATATTTAAATATTATAAAGAATAGTTATATATAGAGATATCTACTTATAACTTTTACCTACTTATCTCTTAACTTAATAATAAAGTATTTAGTATAATTAGTATATAAACTTATAATATGTTTAGTCTTTCTAATATTATTTTTACTTAATAAGAGAATAAAGAATTAGTAACAGTCTTCCTTATAATAAAACTTAAAATCTTCCTTATAAAGTTAATATTACTAGTATTTAATAATAGTATATTCTCTCTCTAAAGTAAAAATTTCCTTCTTAAGTAAAAAAACTAAGATTATAAGCTTATTATTATTAATATTCGTATAAACTCTAAAATACTTAAGAAAGCCTATATTAAATAATATATATATAGAATATATATTACTTTAATTTACTAGCCTGAGGTACTTTTTAACTTCTTACGTATAGTATAATAATAATAACCCTCTAGTGATAATATTACTGCTCTTAATAAGTATATTAAATAATAAATAGAATATTTAAATTAAGAGCTAACTTTTATCCCTCTTAATCTCTCTAAGGTATACCTCTATATTTTTATAGATAGCTTCTTTATTAATAATATTAACTTATTATTTCAACTGGAATTTATAATAATTTTAAGCTAAGAGATAGCTGTTAGTAAAAGTGAGTTTATAATCTGAGGTAATTTAATTTATTATTTTTTAACTAAAAGTAAAAGAGTAACTAGAAGTATACTTACTTTAGAGATTTATATTATAGTTACTAATATAAACTTTATATATATTATTATTATATTTTTATAAAAGATTATAGCTTATTATAACCTTCTTTCTATCTCTATAATTATTTACACTAACTTATATTTATTATATAAGTATCTTATAAAGTTTAATATTATAAAGGAAAAGAGACTTATAATTAATATTATAGCTTTAAGGTAATTATATAAACGTTAAGAACTCTATACAGTATAGTGAATTAATAGTAAGAATAACCTTACTAATATCTTCACTAAAAGGTCTCTAAACTATACTCTAGAGAGATTTATCAATATAAATAATACAATAGTTTATATAGAGGAATAAGTTACTTATTTAAAATTAAAGGAATAAATTCAGAAAGTTATTTAGTTAAAAAATATAGATCATTCAATTAATTTTATCTTATATATAGAGATATAGTATATTATAATGAAAAAGTAAAAAGAAAATTTACTAATATTAGTAGTATAATAACTACAGAACTATTAAAACCCTACAGTATACTAACTATATAATATAACTTAGTAGTAGAAACTAACTACTAGTAATAACTAGCTACCAGTTATTACTACCTACTAGGTAATTAGTAACTAATTACCTAGAGTATCTAGATCTAGCCTATATATAGCCTATAGGCCACACACTATAAATATTAATATTCTTAACCCTATTAGTATACTCTATATAACAATATATACGATATACTTTCTCCTCGTGAAACTAATAATAAGTAAAAGTAATAATTATATAAAGAGTTTACTAGTTTACTTTAGATTATTTATACTGTAACGTATACACTATAGTTACAGTATCCTATATACTATAATAAATACCATAGTGTATACTATACTGTAGCCTATATACTGCAGTTACAGCATCCTAAATATTATAATAGATAATATAGTATATATTATACTCTAGTCTGTACACTGTAGTCACAGAGCCCTATACGCTATAGTTACAGTAGCCTATATGCTGTGGCAACAGCCGGAGGTCCACCGGAGATCCCCTACGGCAACAGCTGGAAGTCCAGAATAACCCTTCTATAAAGAACACTCTATATCTCCACAAATAACAGTTAGATATTACAAAGAATATTCTTAATATCATCACCGAGAATTCCTCTATTTTACAATTACTTTTATAACTCTTTTCATCAAGCCTTCACGTTAAGAAAACTACTTTTATCCAATAACGTTTCTCCTGAAATACAGGTTTTTACCATACCTGTTTTCCTACCCATTCTAACATAAAGTAATTATAGAGGTTAGTTATCTATATAGTAAAACTCTTCTTTATATTATAATATTAATATTAAAGTATTTTACTTATATATTTAAGAACTTAAGTTATTATATAAATCTGATTTAACTATTTATATTAATATTTTAAGGTTTTTATTAATTAGAAATTATAAATAGTTGTATAGATACTTAGAGTTTTCTTTAAAAAGCTTATAATATTCTTAATATAGATATTTTTAATAACGATAGGAAAAAGTAAGAATTTCCTAAAATATATTAACTTCATAAAAGTAAATTTATTGAAAGTATTAGGAATAGTTAAGGTTTTTAATATACTAATTTTAGATAGTATTAGTTTATAACTAGTAAATATTATAATTAATTAATTTATCGTAAATAGGTTGTAACTAGTAGTCTCTAATTATTTATATCTAAGTTTACATTATAGTATATATATATATATATACTATACGCTATTAGGATTAATCTATAGGATAATCCCTCTTATCTAATTAGTCTAAAAAGTGGAACACCTAGTATATTACTTACTACTATAGCTTTTACTATACTGATGCCTAGTTAACCCGACACTAGCAATACTCTCTTTTATAGTAAAAACGCAAATAACGTAAAACGTAAAAATAGCATAAAACGTAAAAACAGCGAAAAACGTAAAAATAACGTAAAATATAAAAATAACGTAAAATATAAACAACTAGCTACTAGTTACGTATATATTTTTAGGTATACTAAAACCTAATTAAATACTGCAAATAGTATTTACTTATAAAAGTGCATTTTTTAATTATCGCTACTTAGATACCTTAAGGTTCTTCTGTAGTGATATCCTCTATTTATCCTCTTTATCCTGATATCCTCCTCTTATTACTTTTTGTAACTCTTATAACCTATCCTTCTATCTTTATAATTACTTTATTTATAGTAATAAATACTTTAAAAACTTAGTTGTAAGATATTTTAGTTATACTATTAGTAAAGTTATTTCTACTATTAATTTATTCTATCTTAAAAATCTGTCTTTTTTTATATAATTATTATAGTATTATAATATTAATTATAAGATACTTCTCTTTAGTAATATCTAACTTAATAAAATATTTATGGAGGGAGTAGAAGTTAATATATACTACTATTAATATTATTAGTATCTTGAGGTATTTAGTTACTTACCTAAAAATAGTGAATATTATATATCTTATATTAACTTCCGCAGTTATACTATAAACTTCAAATACTAAAATACTATATATAATTCTCTTTAATTTAGTAGAGGAGAAGTGGATAATATTACTTCTAAGTTTAAAAATATTATTATCCTTACTAACTTCTTCTATCTTTAGGATAATAATAAACTCTAGCTAGAGTATTATATTACTATTATTAGTAAAGAATCTGTTAATAAAGACATATAATCTTATTTTCTTAATATTAGTGGGGATAAATATTAGGTCTCTCTTAAGATTATTTATCTACTATATTAGGTATTTATTAAGTTTCTTAATATTTTCCTCTATTAGTTTTTAATATTGGGCTATAATAGAGAGGTTAAAATATACCTCTAGTTAGTATATAGATATAATATATATTTCTTATATCTATTATTTAATATATATTAACTTTATAGTCTTAGATATATAATTAATAAGTTTAATCTTCTTATTTTCTTTTAAGTGAGAGTAATATTACTATTATTCTTCAGAGTAATTATACCTCTATTAAATATAAGGAGTTTATATTATATAAGTATTAACTTTAGTTTAACTATAAATTCTGCTTACTAAAGCTTTTCCTCTTCTTTATTATTAAACTTAGGTAAGTAGAATCTAAAAATATCATCTATTTATATATCTATAATACTGAAATGTAAGTTATTAAGCCTAGAGATTATAAAATATAAGTTATATAATAAAGTTTCTCTTTAAAGTTAGCTTTTATAGTAGCTAGAGTATATTATATACTAATAGATACCTAACTCTGTGAAGCTATATAATAGTTAAACTATAATAATAATAATACCCTCTAGATATAAGTAATATAGGCTTATAGATAGCTTCACTAATATAAGGTAATTTAATATTATCTCTATCTATATATATATTTAGGTAATATCTTAGAGGTAGATCTCTATAGGAGTTACTTCTTTAAATATTACTAATAATACTAATATTAGATAATAGCTAACCTTTTAGATTACTAGTAATTATATAAGGATATTAGTTTTCCCCTAATTATTAAAGTTCTTAATAACTAATTGTAACTTCTTATATAGTATATTATCTATACTCTTAACTTTATTAATAAAGTAGAAGCTAAAGATCCTTATACTATTATATTTCTAGATATTAAAATATTTAAGGTGGATTATATCTTTTACTAATAGAATATCTTACTCTATAGTATATAATTTCTAAAATAGCTTCCTTACTATTTAAATCAAACTATATTATTAAAACTTAATAATTTTAGTAAATATCTCTATCTTTTTTATTATTAGATAGATATTATAGTAAACCTTATCTATAAGTTTAGTTTTTATAATAAAGATTATATTTTTATATAGTTATACTTATTATTTTAGTTTATCCTTATTTAGTACTACGATTAATATATTTTCTTTTAGATATTTATCTGGTAGCTAGTTATTATATAGACTTTAGATTTCTATCTTTTTAGTATATAGTTAATAGTATAGCTTAACTATTATTAATCTAAAAGTACTAAGTTTACTATCTATCTCTATAATATATATTTTACTATTAATAGAGATAAACCTAAAAAGTTCTATTTTACTTTAGTATTTATAGTAGATATATACTTCTGATTAAAAAGGTAAGTAATAAACTGAAATAATAGAGGAACTATTATATATACTTAGAATATTAGAGACTTACTATTAAGTATAGATCTTATATACTTCTTCTATTACCTTCTGAATAGTAACTACTTATCTTATAATATCTGGAGATAATAATAATATTAGGTTAAGGTATAAATATACTCTAAAAACTAGTAGAGTTAGTATAAGGCTATTTAAGCTACTAATATTATTAACTATCTTAACTATATTTTATAGTATCTCCTCTCTATTAATCTCTAATATCTTATTTTAGATAATTTTATATACCCTCTATAGGGGAATATAGTAATATTCTATCTTACTAATATTATTATAAATTTTAACTAATATAATCTTAACTTTATTATCTATACTATTAGCTTCTTTTTTAAAACTTTCAGCTATAAAGTTATATCCTATATTCGTGATAACTCTATCTGGAGGTCTTTAGTATATATTAATCTAATATATTTTTAGAATATACTATATATCTTCTGTAGTGTTTTTTTATGAATTTTATACCTATAAATATTATAGAGATATTAACTATATATAGTATAGATTTATTACTATTAAAATATATAATATTAATAATCATCTCTATATTAAACTTATACTTATCCTTAAAGTTTAATTTAAATTAACATAATATTTTACTATTTATCTAGTATTAATAGTAGTTCTTAATAATTACCTTAATTTTATTAGTTATTATAATCTTACTTACTTTCTTAAGTATATTATCTAACTTATAGATATTAGAGTAGCTAAATCTTTTATAAAACTACTATATCTCTATCTCTATAAGGAAGTTAATAGCTTTATTATAGAGATCTTTCTAAATTAAGAATTATAGATATTTATTATATCTCTCTATAGATAGTAATACTTCCTTCTACTTAATTTTATTATTAAGGTTATTAAAGTATATTTAGAGGTAATCTATATTAGAGAGATTTAGTAGAAATAGTAGAATTATAAATATAATATTAAAGTTAATATCTCTAAAAATATAAGTATTCTAGTGATACTATGACTTATGAAATCTTATTTATCTCTAAATTTAATATTTATTTTTAGAGCTATTTTATTTAGTAAGATATTAGGGAGGATCCTCTGGAAGATTTTAAGTTATTATATACTTCTAGTGAAAGATCTACCTATTTTAGTATCTAGGAGGATACTTTTAAAGATAGTTTCTGAATATTATAAAGTATTGCGAGGTAGGTAGGATTCAGACCTACATCCGGTAAAGTGATACCTTACGTTAAAGGTATATATACTAGATATTCTCAAGG
>MASP02000760.1:0-10588 GCA_001693025.2 Colletotrichum lindemuthianum | reverse complement strand
TAAACTTTATATTTAATATACTTATTATTACTAAGAAAAGTATATTTTAAATATTAAAACTAAAGTAGAAATCAATTTTAATACTCTATAAGAGGAAATCCGAATATCTTATAGAAGAAATCCTAAGTACCCTATAAAAAGAATCTTAAGAATTAGTAAATACCCTACAAAAAAAATCCTAAGTATCCTGCAAAAGAAAGCTCAAGTACCCTACAAAGGAAATCTCAAGTACCCTGTAAAAGAAATCTTAAGTATCCTATAAAAGAAATTCCTAAAACAGCTATAAAGCTTAGCGGTATTTATACTTAATTTATAACGCTCTTCTAGGAGACTATAGGGCTAAAAACTCTGTATCTATAGTATCTACGACTACTGAGAAAAATACATTTGAAATTTTCAAACTTAAGTAAAAGTTAGCCTAAATACCCTACAAAAGAAGTCCTAATACCTTATAAAAGAAATTAAGTATCTTATAAAAGAAACTCCCAGAACGGCTATAAAGCCTAGTGGTATTTATACTTAAATTATAATATTCTTTCAGGAGGCTATAGTGCTAAAGACTCTATATTTATAGTAACTACGACTGCTGAGAAAAATGCGTTTGAAATTTTTAAACTTAAGTAAAAATTAGTCTAAATATCCTGTAAAAGAAGTCTAAATACTCTATAAAAAAAATTCTAGTAACAGCTGCAAAACTTAATAGTGTTTCTACTTAATTTATAACGTTCTTCTAGGGGGCTATAACGCTAAAAACTCTATATTTATAATATTTTTAACTACTAAGAAAAACGTATTTGAAATTTTTAAATTTAAGTAAAAGTTAGTTTAAATATTTTATAAAAGAATTCTAAATATCCTATAAAAGAAATTCTAGTAGATATTATAAGGTTTAGTAGTGCTTACGCTTACTATATAGTATTTCTTTAGGTAGTTACAGTACTATAGGCTTTACACTCCTAGTGGTTATATTTACTGAGAGAGATGCATTTGAAACTTTCTCAGTATTAGCTATAGTAGCGACAGTAGCCTTAGGCGCCTCTGGGTGGCGATAGTATACTAGGCTCTGCAGCTGTAGTAGCTGCTGTAGTGGCTTACAGTATTGTATGCTCCGTGGTATGCCCTGTAGGCGTTATGCTAGTGGCCTTAGTGGTACTGTTGCGTATGGGCTACGGCGTGCACCCATGAGTGCGTGTAGCGTCGATTGATTAATCAGTTTCCGTGAGACGATTTTTTTATTTTCCTATATAAATCCAATTTAATTAGAAACTTTCTATAGACCAGAGCTAAATACTATAGAATCCACACGTAAAAAGTGTCAGTAGGCTTATAAGTAGGGAGCGAGTGCAGCCTAATAGTAGCGTGAGCCCCACAATTTAGTATTATGTAGTAATACGTTAGTGTGCCTTATAAATGTTCTATATTCTGTAGACTATAGTATGGTATCTCCCTATATGCTCTAGAAGGCTACTGAAGCTTTAAGTATGGGAAGCTTATAGCTGTTAGTTGCCCCCTATGGTGTCGGCCGCCCAGGTGTGTTGGTAAACTGGGGATACCCCGAAAGGCTTAGCGGCTTGGTGCTGCTGCAGTTTTGAAGGATAGATTCTATAGATGGATAGCTGCTAGCTAGACTTACTGATGAGTATTAGGAGTAAGATGCCTGCGATGGATGCTGAATAGCTGAAGGCGTGGGGCTAGGTTGCTCCTCTTGGGGTCCCTAAGCTGCTTAACCTACCTGTAGGCATAGTATGGTGAATAGGCATTCTAGGGAATTTAGAGGGGGAAAGTGGAAACCTCTAGGATACTGTAGGCCTAGCCAGCATATGCCCCGGGGGGCGTGGACGCTACTAGGCGTGAGTAATACTAGTAACTAAACTTCTTCGCCGCTTAGGTAGTAACGTCAGCTAACCCCAGTGTATAATAGTTATCTAGTTAATTTTGCTAGTAGTTATATACTTATCTTAAAGATTAAGTTATATATATCTAAGTATAAGTAATTATATAGTGAAACTGTGAATAGCTTATTATATAAATTATTGTTTATTTAATAGTATCTTACTATTTAGATAATTGTGGTAATTCTAGAGCTAATATATACTAAAAATTCTAATTTTGGAAGGGATATATTTATTAGATTAAAAACTAATACCTTTCGGAACTTACTAGTGATTTATAATAACTTCTTAAATTATATAGTTTTATGCTGGCGATAGTTTATTTAAATTTCTTCCCTATTAACTTTCGATACTAGAGTAGTATTTTAGTATAATTATAATAGGTAATAGAGGGTTAGAGCTTAATTTTAAAGAAGGAGCTTGAGAAATAGTTACTATATCTAAGGAAGATAGTAGGTATGTAAATTACTTAATCCTAACACAGAGAGGTAGTGATAATAAATACTAATATAGGATTCTTTTAGGTTTTGTAATTAGAATAAGTATAATTTAAATTTCTTAATGAGGAATAATTAGAAGGTAAGTCTGGTGCTAGTAGTTATGGTAATTCCAGCTCTAATAGTGTATATTAAAGTTATTATGGTTAAAAAGCTTGTAGTAGAACCTTAAGTCTGGCTGGCTGGTCTGCCTTACTGTGTGTATTAGTCTAACTGGGTTTTTCCCTCTGTGGAACTGTATACTCTTTACTAGGTATACTGGGGAAATAGAACTTTTATTTTAAAAAAATTAGAATGCTCCAGGCAGATCTATATTTAAATATATTAGTATAGAATAATAGAATAGGATATGTAATTCTATTTTGTTAGTTTTTAGGATTACTATAATAATTAATAGGGATAGTTAGGGGTATTAGT
The DNA here is from genome assembly GCA_001693025.2 of Colletotrichum lindemuthianum. Lineage (NCBI taxonomy): Eukaryota > Fungi > Ascomycota > Sordariomycetes > Glomerellales > Glomerellaceae > Colletotrichum > Colletotrichum lindemuthianum. Next base: position 7,782 of record MASP02000760.1, on the reverse strand, counting down.
ATTTAATTATTAGAGGTGAAATTCTTAGATTTATTAAAAACTAACTACTGCGAAAGTATTTACTAAAGATATTTTTATTTATTAGGAATGAAAGTTAGGAGATTAAAAACAATTAGATACTGTTGTAATCTTAACTATAAACTATATTAACTAGGGATCAGACGATATTATTTTTTAACTTATTTAGCATCTTACGAGAAATTAAAGTGTTTAGGCTCTAGGGGGAGTATAGTTGTAAGGTTGAAACTTAAAGAAATTGACGGAAAGGTACTACTAAAGGTAAATAGTAGCTGTTTAAGCTTTGCTTCAGACAGTAAGCCTATAAAGGGTCCAGTGGCTAGCTCTGAATTGCTAGTTACCCCAGTAGTGGCGATATCTCCTAATTGCGGGAAACCCTCAGAGAGTAGCATTCCCAAGTAGCGCTCGAAAGAGACGCTATAGTAGTAACGTAACGGCTGCTAGTATGGAGATAACATACTACTTATGAGGTAACTTACAGCTAAGCTTCTAACTATAAAGAAGGTTTAGAGACTCGATAGGGATAGGTAGCGCCCCCAGGCGCCGCCTAAGATAGAGTTTATACTTATTTGAGAGAGTGGAGACTAACTAGTATATTACCTGAAAAGGGAGCCTGCAGCTTAATTTAACTTAATATAGGGAAACTCACTAGATCCAGATATAATAAGGATTAACAGATTAAGAGCTTTTTCTTAATTTTATAGATAATAGTGTATAGCTATTTTTAGTTAGTAGAGTAATTTATCTACTTAATTGCGATAATGAATGAGATCTTAACCTGCTAAATAGCCTATATTACTTTAGCAGTATACTAACTTCTTAGAGGGATTATCAGTTTAAACTGATAGAAGTTTAAGGTAATAACAGGTTAACTTTCACAAGCTTGTAATAGTAAGTCTTATTAAAAATAACTATTAGTTTAGTAACTCTAACTCTATAGGGGAAGTTTCTAATTGTTAGGTGGAGGAGTACCTCTTAAGGTGCCTGTTATAGGTAATACCACTTAATATAGAGAACGCCTAACTGCCTCTAGGTAGTAGCTAATCTTGTAGTAAGCCTAGATAACGCCAGACTGTCGTAACGTGCGTAAAGGGGTAGGCTTGAAAGAGCTTAAAGTATATACTAATTCCGAGCGAAAGCCTGACCCCCCGAGAAAGCCTGGCAGGCTAATGTAGAGGGGGGTCCGCCTGACGGCAGGTTGGTATTTGAATATTATGATACTTTTAGATGTTCTAAGCTGCATGCGTGTTATACTAATAGAGCTAGTAAGTACTCCTTTAGCTAGAAAGCTTAGATAATCTTATTAAACTCTATTATACTGGGGATAAAGTATTATAATTATTGCTTTTTAATGAGGAATCCCTAGTAAACGTAAGTTATCAGCTTACGTTAATTATATTCCTGCCTTTTATATATACTGCCTATTGCTACTACTAATTAAATAGCTTAGTGAAGCTTCCAGACTAGCCTAGAGAGGTAGGTAATTACTACTTAGGGCTAGAAAATTATCTAAATTTAGTTATTTAGAAGAAGTAAAAATTATAATAAGGTCTCTATTAGTAAACTAGTAGAGAGATTATTACTAAGTTTATATTTTATAACTTTTTATAAATATACTAAACTGTTACTTCAGTAGGTAGAAGGTCTACCTCCCCCCAGCTTTACTTATAGAGTATCCACCAGAAGAAAACCTAACTCTATTTTAACGATATCTCTTCTAAGTAATATAAGTAAATAGTTAAAACTTTTAATAATAAATCTCTTAGTTTTAGTATTAATAAAGAATGCAGCGAAATATGATAAGTAATATAAATTGCAGAATTCAGTGAATTATCGAATCTTTAAATGCATATTACGCCCGCCAGTATTCTGGTAGGTATACCTATTCGAGCGTCATTTTAACCCTCAAGCACCACTTAGCGTTAGGGCTTCCACAGCTAACGTGGGCCCTTAAAGATAGTGGCGGACCCTCGTGGAGCCTCCTTTGCGTAGTAACATACCACCTCGCACCGGGACCCGCAGGGCACTCCTGCCATAAACCCCCCCAATTTTAACAAAGTTAACCTCAAATCAGGTAGGAATACCCACTAAACTTAAGCATATCAATAAGTAGAGGAAAAGAAACTAATAGGGATTACCTCAGTAACAGTGAGTGAAGCAGCAACAGCTTAAATTTGAAATCTAACCCCCAGGGCCCAAGTTATAATTTGCAGAGGATGCTTTAGGCGCGGTGCCTTCCGAGTTCCCTGAAATAGGATACTATAGAGGGTGAGAGTTCTATACAGTTAGACACTAAGCCTATATAAAGCTTCTTTAATAAGTTAAGTAGTTTGGGAATACTACTTAAAATAGGAAATATATTTCTTCTAAAGCTAAATATTAACTAGAGACTAATAGCGTATAAGTAGAGTAATTGAAAGATAAAAAGCATTTTGAAAAGAGGGTTAAATAGTATATAAAATTATTAAAAGGGAAGCATTTATAACTAGACTTACATCTGGCAGATTACCCAGCTCTCGCAGCCAGAACACTCTACCAGCTTAAGCTAGTATCAGCTTACTATTAGGGATAAAAGCTTCAGGAATGTAGTTTCCTCCGGGGAGTGTTATAGCCTGTTGCATAATACCCTTCAGTGGGCTGAGGTACGCGCTCCGTAAGGATGCTGGCGTAATAATTATCAGCGATCCGTTTTGAAATATAGACTAAGGAGTTAACCTTATATGCGAGTGTTCGGATGTTAAACCTCTATATGTAATGAAAGTGAATGTAGGTGAGAGCTTCAGCGTATCATCAACCAATCCTAATATTCTCAGATAAATTTAAGTAAGAGTATATAAGGTTAAACCTGAAAGAAGGTAAACTATATATATATAGAGTGAAGCTAGAGGAAACTCTAGTAGAGGCTTATAGTAGTTCTGATATGTAAATTAATCGTCAAATATATGTATGGGGGTGAAAGACTAATTAAACTTTCTAGTAGCTAGTTTCCACTAAAGTTTCCCTCAGGATAGTAGTGTTAAACTTAGTTTTATAAGGTAAAGTGAATAATTAGGAACTTGGGGGCGCTATATTACCTTTATTTATTCTTAAACTTTAAATATATAAGAAGCTCTTATTACTTAGCTGAATATAAGCATTTAAATATATTAACACTAGTAAGCTATTTTTAGTAAGCAGAACTAGTAATGTAGGATAAACCGAACGTGAGGTTAAAATACTAAAGTAGATACTTATTAGACACTATAAAAAATATTAGTATATCTTAACAGCAGGATAGTAGCTATAAAAGTCGGAATCCGCTAAGGACTATATAATAACTTACTTGCTGAATATACTAACCCTGAAAATAGATAGCGTTTAAGCGTCTCACTTATACTTCACCCTCAGTATAGAAACGATACGCTGAGGAGTAGGCAGACGTGGAGGTTAGTGACGAAGCCTAAGGCGTAAGTCCAGATAGAATAGCCTCTAGTGCAGATCTTAATAGTAGTAGCAAATACTTTAATAAGAACTTAAAAGACTAAAGTAGGGAAAAGTTTTATATGAATAGCAGTTAGATATAAATTAGTTAATTCTAAACTATAGGGAAATTCTATTTCAAAGGGGTATTTGTGTTCCATATAGCGAAAGGGAAGCTAGTTAATATTCCAGCACCTAGATATAAGTTTTACGTAGTAACGTAACTGAATATAGAGATAATAGTGAAGGCTCTAAGCAGAATTCTCTTTTCTTCTTAACAGTCTATCACTCTGAAATTAGTTTGTCCGGAGCTAGGGTTTAACAGCCAGAAGAGCCTAACACTTCTATTAAGTCTGGTACGCTCTCGATATCCCTTGAAAATCCGCGGGAAGGAATAATTCTCACGCCAGGTTATACTTATAACTGCAGTAAATCTCTAAAGTGAATAGCCTCTAGTTAATAGAATAATATAAATAAGGAAAATTAGCAAAACAGATCTGTAACTTCAGAATAAGGATTAGCTCTAAAAGTTAGATATATTAAACTTTAGGCGGACGGCCCGGAAGTAGGTCGCTACTAACTGAATAACCAGCTGGAAGCTTCCAGTATCTAAGTTCTGACACCTTTAGCAGGCTTCAGCCGTCCAGCATATAGTTAATAACTAACTTAAAACTAATATAGATAAGGAGAATCTAACTATCTAATTAAAATATAATATTATAATAGCTAGAAAGTAGTGTTAATATAATATAATTTCTGCCTAATACTCTGAATGTTAAAGTGAAGTAATTTAACTAAACGTAGGTAAATAGCGGGAGTAATTATAACTTAACCGAGAGGGTTATTAGAGCGGCACTAAAAAAGCGACCGCTAGTGGGGCCTTGCGCCCTGCGACACTGTCAAATTACGGGGACTTCCTAGAGCCTTCTGCTACCGCAGCCAGCCGGAAACGGCCGGTGCAGCACCCAGATTAGCAGCCCGGAGGATGGTAATAACGCAGCTAGTATAGGATAACTGCGCAGCCAAGCTTTATATCCCCCCCCTGGGGGGAATAGGGATACAGTTTAATAACTAAATAGTAGTAGGTCCGGAGGGTACTATGGTACGTATCTAGGCTTAAGATATAGTCTATAGCGAGCTGAAAAGCTAGCGCCTGCATATAAGCTCTTAAGGTAGCTAAATGTTTCGTTATCTAATTAGTAATATATATAAATAGATTAACGAGATTCCCACTATCCCTATCTACTATCTAGTAAAACTACAGCTAAGGGAATAGGTTTAGTAGAATCAGTAGGGAAAGAAGATTCTAAATAGTTTAATAGGGTCCATAATATGCCAGAGGCTTAAGCCTCTAGCATGTTAATCCAGCAGCTGTACGTCGCGAGTGGCTGCAGGTAAGACAACCTAGTACGGAGAAGCCTATAGGGCGTAGAGATATACTTATAGTAATCTTATGGCGAGCCTCTAGCTTTTAGGGGCTATTGTAATATGCAGTAAGGTGTCAGCCCTACTGGAGATAGTAGGGCTTAAGGTATATGCTAATCCCGGGCGAAAGCCCACTCCCAACTGGAATGCCTGCAGTATGAAGGTTGGGGGGGCCTCGAGAGAGGTTGGCGCCCCCCTGTCCGCCCAGGTAGCTGCGGGGGGCGGTAAATAGTTAAGCTTAACTCTAGTTTAATATTGTAAAAAAATATAGAAGATATAGAATAGGTGGGAGCTTCAGCATCAGTGAAATACCACTACTTCTATTATTTTTTTACTTATTTAATAAAGTGGGACTGGATTTATATCTAACTTCTAGTTTTAAGGTCCTTTGTAGGTTAACCTAGGTTAAAGATATTATTAAGTGGGGAGTTTAGCTGGGGCAGCATATCTATTAAACTATAACGTAGGTATCCTAAGGGGGGCTTATAGAGAATAGAAATTTCTAGTAGAATAAAAAAGTAAAAATCCTCTTGATTTTAATTTTCAGTGTGAATACAAACTATAAAAATGTAGCCTATCAATCCTTTAGTCCCTCAAAATTTGAAGCTAGAGATACTAGAAAAGTTACCATAGGGATAACTAGCTTGTAGCGGCTAAGTGTTTATAGTGACGTCGCTTTTTAATCCTTCAATATCAGCTCTTCCTATTATACTGAAGCAGAATTTAGTAAGTATTAGATTATTCACCCACTAGACATTAGTCTCTAAAAGTTTACTATTAGTGGGAATAGTTAGTCCCTCCCTCTGGGGAGTCGCCAGCTAGTTAATATAGCAGACAACCTGCAGATGCTATACAGCGACACAACCTAGTTCGGGGGAGGCTACAGGACTGTGAGGCTCTATACTAATCCCGAGGGGAGCACTACTGGAGCGATCTAGTGGATACCTCTATAGAGCATAGAAAGGTGTAGGCAGTACTTTCAGAGGCTACTTAAGAAACATACTAAACCCTTAGGAAACTAAGTCCACCTATAGAAAGCCTGCAGCTTAAAGTAGGTAGAAAGTATACATATAAGCTATAGGAGGAAATACTAATAGCGAGCTTAGTAGTATTATACTATAATAGGGATATTATTTACTAAGTTTAGTATTTATTCAGTAGGGAGAGTGACTACACTCGGTAGGCATACGCTATATGTAGTAGTATAATATAATCAAATAGGAAATATGAGCTGAATTTAGACTGTCGTGAGACAGGTTAGTTTTACCTTACTAATAACCTCGTCGCAATAATAATTAAGCTTAGTACGAAAGGAACTGCTTATTCAGATAATTAGTTTTTGCAGCTATCCGACTAGGTAGTGCCGCGACGCTACTATCTGCTGGATAATAGCTGAACGCCTCTAAGTTAGAATCTATACTAGAACGTAACGATACCTCCCGTACGTACAGATAGATACAAATAGGCTTCAGCTTAGTATCTTAGTAGGTAATTACTCTGCTGCCCTCGAAGCGGGTAGCGGTATTTCGCGAATTGTAATTTCAGTATGAGCGAAGTTAAATTCTTTACAGATAACTTAGATGTGCGAAAGGGTTCTGTAAGCAGTAGAGTAGCTTTATTATTATAATCTACTGAGGGTAAGTTTTTCTTCGCCTCGATTTCCTTATAAACTTAGAGGCTTATAGGCTAGGAGTGCATGAGGGAGATAGCTAGCTAGCGTCTGGATAGATTATCCACTAGTTTAACGAATTTTCCTTTTTTAAGATATTCAAATACCCTACAAAAGAAACTAACTTTCTAGAGTGGGAGTATTTACAGTCTTCGAGGTAGTAAGTACCCTATAATTTAGCTGGTTAATAAACTAGATCTCTAAGGGTGGAGCCTACTAGTATAGCTAGTACCCTATAAAAAATCTCTAAGATTTAATAAATACACTGAGAGAAATCTTAAGAATTAGTAAGTATCCTATAAAAGAGATTCTAAATACCCTACAAAAAAGATCCTAAGTACCCTATAAGATATCTTAAATATCCTATAAAAGAGATCCTAAATATCCTATAAAAGAAATCCCAAGTATCCTACAAAAGAAATCTCAAGTACCCTACAAAAGAGATCCTAAATACCCTACAAAAAAATTCCTAAATACCCTACAAAATATCTCAAGTACCCTATAAAAGAGATCCTAAATACCCTACAAAAAAGATCCCAAATACCCTACAAAAGAGATCCTAAATACCCTACAAAAAAATTCCTAAGTACCCTACAAGATATCTTAAATATCCTATAAAAAAGATCCTAAGTATCCTATAAAAGAGATCCTAAATACCCTATAAAAGAAATCTTAAGTACCCTATAAAAAAGATCCCAAATACCCTATAAAAGAGATCCTAAGTACCCTACAAAAAAATTCCTAAGTACTTTATAAGATATCTCAAGTACCCTACAAAAGAGATCCCAAATACCCTACAAAAAAGATCCCAAATATTCTACAAAAAAAATCTCAAGTACCCTACAAAAGAGATCCCAAGTACCCTACAAAAGAATTCCCAAGTACCCTACAAGACATCTCAAGTACCCTACAAAAGAAATCTCAAATACCCTACAAAAGAGATCCCAAGTACCCTACAAAAGAATTCCCAAATACCCTACAAAAGAAATCTCAAGTAACCTACAGAAGAAATTCCTAGAACAGCCACAGAACCTAGCGGTATTTATACTTAAATTATAGCGTTTTTTCAGGAGGCTATAACGCTCAAGAGTCTATAACTATAGCGGCCGCGACCGCCAAGAAAAATATATTTAAAAGTTTTAAGCTTAAGTAAAAGTCAGCCTAAGTACCCTACAAAAGGAATCTCAAGTACCCTACAAAAAGGAATCTTA
>MASP02000759.1:0-27222 GCA_001693025.2 Colletotrichum lindemuthianum | reverse complement strand
GTAGCCTCTCCGTACGGCCCAGTTAGCCTCATAGCTACCTATAGCCTCATAGCCCCCAGGCCTATCACAGTATTCAAAAACCTTAATAAGGCTCTTAACTACTAATTAGAATTTATAGATCCTAACTCTAACTATAATATAGTTAAAAAAGAGCTTAGGGGCGCCCGAGGCGCCCGAGGCGCCAGGAGGCGCTCTTTACCCAGATGATAAGGAACGTCTAAACAGCCTGTAAATAGTATTACTCTTCCTGCTACAGGGGTGGAAGTTTAACGAGAGCGACGGGGCTGTAAAAGGAGTCTCTCACGAGATATAAATAGAGCGTTTAAATTAGTATTATTTAAAAGGGCCAGCTTACAGATGTAGCTTTTAAGGCTGGAGGGGTGTATCAGAAATAATATATTTAAGCGGCAGAGTTTACACTATTTGAGCCTCAGGCACTTATAGTGTCTCTATAGGCCTCACCCCACTTAACCCAGTCAAAATAGAGCCTCACGCGGTACGTATAGCCACATTTAGTGACACACAATACACATCAGATTTTGCCTCCTAATTACATGCAACAATACCTATCACCTATTTCCCATACAAAACTACCTATTTTATATACTTCCAAAAATCCTGGATAGTTAGCTTAAAATTCTATAACAATTCTATAAAATAAAGATAAGTGTAAGTAATATAGAAAAAATACTTAAAAATTTAAATAACCTTATTTATAGTATAAGAAACTAGGTTTTCTACTTCTGTTAGTATTTACTACAATTTTATATATACTATCTTAACAGTTTTGAGAGAAGGTTTATATATAAACTATCTATATAATTTTATATCTACTAAAGTTAAAGTATAGAGTATAACTTTTATAGTGGAAATATAGTTATCTAAAGCTTAAAGCTCTATAAATAAGGAAGTTTTATTAACTATAGATTATTTACTAGTTAAAATTTAACTAGTAAAATCAAAATATTTAGATAAAGATATTAACTATAGAAGCAATTAAAAAACATAAAGTATATAGAAGATAGATATTAGTAAACTCTATACTTTCAGTCTGGAAATCTTTTAAGAATATAGACTAAAAGCTTTAAAAGTAAGGAATTAGTCTGTTATAATTTATATATAAAATATTAGTAAATACTAATAATTAAGTAAACTCTACTTAATCTATATATAGAAGCTAGTATGTATTTTTTAAATATTTTTTCTATATTAGTTATATTATTCTATAGCTTTCTGAATTTTAGTAGATTTTCTTGCTAGGTATTTATTAATATAGAATCACTTAATATTGCTGGTTTTATATAGGAATAGGGTGATAGGTATGGGGGGGTGATAGGTATCAGGGGAGGCTACTTAATTAGTAAGTATATATTATATATACTTATATATAAATTAGTTTTTCTTTTTCGAGCTATTCTGTTAAATTAACTATACAGCTAAAAGGATATAGGTCCATATAATATATATTACTAATATAACTATTTGTAAGCTTAAGTATTTAATCTAATATACCCCCTTAAGGCTACTAGAGTCAGACCTATTCTATTCTAGCTAGTAAATTTATATCTATATATAAAGTATCTCTATAGTATTATAGAGTATCTTTATATCTGTTTTCACTTCCTACAGAAGTGGGATTTAAACTTACAGTCTACCTAAAGTATATAAGACTCTTAATTATTAAATTAACTATATAGCTAAAAGAATATAAATCTATATAATATATATTACTAATATAATTATTTATAGGCTTAAGTATTTAATCTAATATACTCCCTTAGAGCTACTAGAGTCAGACTTATTCTATTCTAACTAGTAGATTTATACTTATATATAAAATATCTCTATAATATTATAGAGTATCTCTATATCTATTTTCACTTTCTACAGAAATAGAATTTAAACTTATAGTTTACCTAGAATATATAAGACTCTTAATTATTAAATTAACTATATAGCTAAAAAGATATAGATTTATATAATATATATTATTAATATAACTATTTATAAACTTAAGTATTTAATTTAATATACTCTCTTAAAGTTACTAGAGTTAAACTTATTCTATTCTAGCTAGTAGATTTATATTTATATATAGAATATTTTTATAATATTATAGAATATCTCTATATTTATTTTTACTTTCTATAGAAGTAGAATTTAAACTTATAGTTTACCTAAAATATATAAAACTCTTAATTATTAAATTAACTATATAGCTAAAAGAATATAAATTTATATAATATATATTACTAATAAAACTATTTGTAAGCTTAAGTACTTAATTTAATATATCCCCTTAGGGTTACTAAAGTTAGATTTATTCTATTCTAACTAGTAGATTTATACTTATATATAGAGTATCTCTATAGTATTATAGAGTATCTCTATATCTATTTTCACTTCCTATAGAAGTGGGATTCAAACCTACAGTCTGCCTAGAGTGTATAAGACTCTTAATTATCAAATTGACTATACAGCCAAAAGGATGTGGGCCCACACAATACATGTTACTGATGTAACTGTTCGTAGGCTTAAGTACCCAATCTGACATGTTTAACCGACATGCTGCTGCAGCTATCCCTTCCGTCTGACCCTCCCCGACAGCAACCCACGTTGTCCCTTACGAGGCACAATGCAATGCATGCAATGCAGGCGAACATGCGTTGCGGCTCTTTCATGGAAAGACACGGTCGAGGTAGGACGACATGTGCGGTCTACTCTGCAACGTCGACGTTTTGTCTTTATAGCCGTTGCACGAGGAAACAAAGCACGCAAAAAAGCACGTTAGCGGTCGCTTTGTTAGGAGTCCCCAGCCATGTCTCGTCTACGTGGTGGGCGAGTCAAGCGTTTCGCCAACACACACACACAACATTCACCGCACTCTGACCCAGGTCATGGCCTGTCTTGATGAGAACCCGGATGGCGGGCGGGCTCCTATGTACACTACCTACGGCGCAAGTACCCCCGTACTCCTTCGACCGGGAGCCCCGTGACCCTTTATCCTCTCCCTACGCCAACTCATTGATGCCGCGGGAAGCGCCCTGCTAGGCAGATGCCAGCACACGCGAAAGGACCGTTGCTGGGATAGGAGAGGTATGCTACGGATACACTACCTATTAACCAGAGTCTTGCGTTTTGTTGTCGTTAACGATCGCCCAGGATCCGTCCTCGAAAGAAACTTTAAGATACTTTCTGGCAATTCGGAGGCCGCGAATCGGAGGTTGGCTTTTGTCATACCCGCCTCACCTTACTTCGGTGAAGTCCCTGCGTTATGGGCACCTACACCGAGTCCAGCCCCATTTCAGCCCCTCCAGCTCGCCAGCGCCTGTCACGTCACTGCATCCAATTACCTTCCCCACTACTGCAAGGGCCGGAAGATTCTCGGTAGATTGGCTGCTAGACAGACCCGCCTGAGCTCCATCAATTGACCCGAGCCCCGATCGGCGGTTCTGGAGATGACTCCCGCCGCGGTCCAGGCGCCGTGGCCCAAAATTTTCCAGCTCCGAACGTCGAAAGCTCCAAATCCCGTCCCGATCCCGTGAAGGACAGCTGAGACATCCACCACACCACCAAAAAGTTGCCAACATCACATGCCCTCTGCCACTTGCGCCGCATAACCCCAGTGTCATAAACACCGGACGTCTGGCATTGGCATCCCTTTCGTTCCTTCTTTCCTTTAACCTTTCAAAAAGTCGAACCGCACCAGAAAGGCATCAGTCCGCGCGCACCAAACACCTCTAGCCCGCCATGTCGAAAGCCACCTCCGTCGCCCTCATCGCAGCTCTCGGCGCGGGAGGCGGCGCCGCCTTCACAGCAGCAGTCTACTCTCTCCGACCCAGCAAACAAACCGCCGCACCCGCCACCTCCGCCCCGACAACATCCTCCTTCTCCACCGCTCCGACCGTCCCCGTCCCGAGCACCCAAGTCTTCGCCAACAACAATAGCAACACCACACCAACCTCCTCCCCATCCTCACCTCTCCCCTCGGGCCCCGCTCCCGGCGCACCTGTCGACCCCTCCGGCCTCTTCCAATATGGCTTTCCCGGCCCCGTCGCCGACCTCGCCATTCGCTCCGGCCTCGTCTCCTCCTACGACCGCCGCACCCGCAACCCGCGCTGGGTCGTCGAGCACATCACCCCCGCCTCCCTCGCCCAACGCGAAGGCGACCGCAAAAACTCGGCCTTCCTCGAAGACCCCTCCGTCCCCGAGAAATTCCAGGCCAAACTCAAGGACTACTTCCGCAGCGGCTACGACCGCGGCCACCAGGTCCCCGCCGCCGACTGCAAGTGGTCGCAAAAGGCAATGGACGACACCTTTTACCTCTCCAACATGTGCCCGCAGGTCGGCGACGGCTTCAACCGCGACTACTGGGCTCATTTCGAGGACTTCTGCCGCCGCCTGACCACGCGCTACCCCTCCGTCCGCATTATCACCGGTCCGCTGTACCTCCCGAAAAAGGACCCCGTCGACGGAAAGTGGTACACAAAGTATGAGGTCATCGGCAACCCGCCCAACGTCGCCGTCCCTACGCACTTTTACAAGGTCATCCTCGCCGAGGACGGCAAGGCCGGCGGCAACGTCGCCATTAGCGCCTTCGTCATGCCCAACGCGCCGATTCCCAACACCAAGCCCCTTTCCGAGTTCGAGATGCCCCTCGAGGCCGTGGAGCGTGCGGCGGGATTGGAGTTTGCGTCGCAGTTGCCGCCGCAGCGCCGTAGGAGACTGTGCGCCGAGGCGTCGTGCGCTATTGTGGTCAAGGAGTACGCCGAGAGGCAGAAGTCGTTCAGCAAGAAATAAGGGACATCAGGAGCTTGGAGGCAGCGTGGAACTTTTTGGCTTGCGATTCGGGAAGATGAGTGACATGGGAAGAGGACTCGGCTAGGGACGCTTACTTATTCTGTGTACTATGAAATGTACATATCACACGCATTCGGGAGGTCGCTGGTTCTTGCATGGAGAACAGAGCAAATCATACGGCGCATAGCAACATCGCCAACGACACACATGTACACTAGACAACCTTTGGGGGTTAGAGAGACCGCACCGCCATCGTGTATAGATCTCGGACCGGTGATATATTGTTCGGGGTGGTTTTTTGTGGTCCGCTAACGTGAGGGTATCATGTCAACCACCGTCTCCTACATATGCGCCTTCTTCGTCAGCGTCTCCAACGTATCTAGCGTGCCCTCGTGTAGTTCCCGCGCCTCTGCTCCGCCCTCAAGCTATCCTCCTGACTCGGTAGAGGAGCCCTCCTGCCACCTCGACCTCCGTCGTAGTCGTTCGCAGCTGGGGGCATTGGCATGAGTGGAAATCCCGGCGGTGGTACGAAACCCGGAGGTGGCACCAGGCCAGGAGGCCCGAAGCCACCAGGCGGCGGTGGAGGAATCGTGCCGCCAGCTTTCTGAATCATCTCGGCAATCTTTGCGAGGTCAGCAGGGTTGTTGGGGTCGATACCGCCGGGCAACGGAATTGGTGGAGGCGGCGCTCCGTTCAGACCGGGCAGGGGGAATGGGAGAGGTGGAGGCGCTCCGCCGTTTGCGCCGACGCCGGGAATCATTGGCGGCGGAGGAACAGGATGGCCGCCGGGACCTGTCTGGGGCATAGACAGCCCAGGGAGTCCGGGGAGACCTGGGAAGCCGGGGAATCCTGGGACCGCCAGCTGCTTCGGGGGCATCTTCTGATCGACAAGTCCGTCCATCTCGTCCTCCATCTCCTGTTCCTCCTCTTCCTGCCTCTGGCGGCGACCTCCGCGACGATCCCACGTTCCCTGGGCCTCGGCGGCGGCCTCCCCAATATGGTACCTGTCTTGGAAGACATCAGCGTCACCAGGGCGTTTCCGGGACCAAAATCGCGTGATACGGTCATTTGAACCGGAAGCCAAGATGTGACCCAAGGGATGCCAGTCCAGAGACCAAATGGCAAAGTCGTGAGCGTATGGGATCCTGTGAGCAGGGTATATCGTTTGTGCGCTGGTGGTGGACGGGTCCGCGCTGTCGTACGGTGCAATCGTGCTGGCGTGTCCAGGTGGCGTATTTGGCTCGTCCAAGATGTAGTGGTGCAGAGCACCGTCGTGACCTCCGGTGCTGAGGAAGTTCGAGTGTACTGGATGCCATGCAATGGTGGAGATGTCCTTCTCATGCCCCTTCAACAGGCAAATATCGCGCATCATTCTGAGGTCGAAAACACGGGCGGTCTGGTCTCGCGCGGAGGTGGCGAGGCAATCACCTTGGACTTTTTCGAAAAGGGTTTTGGTGATGGTGTTCTTGTGGCCGTGGAGGGTGGTCAGACACCTTCCAGTCCTGGGATCCCAAAGCTTGACCAGATGGTCCTTTGAACCCGACACCAACAACCCCTTTGTGGGATGCCAGTCACAACTCTTGGCGTCCCATCCGTGGCCCCTCAACGTCGACTCTTCCACTCCGCCAGCAAAATCGAAAATCTTCAATGTCGAGTCGTCACAGGCTGTGACGAATTTGGAATCATTTGGGCTGAAGGCCAGGTCTCTCACGGGGTCGTTGTGAGCGGCGATGCTCTGAAGGTTGTTGAAGTTGGGTTGCCAGTACTTGACGCTGCCGTCGTGATCCGCAGAGATGAGCCAATCGTCGTTATGGGAGTAGGCCAGTGCCCTGATGGCAGAGTCGTGTGCCTGCATGATGGTCTCGAAATTGAACCCAGTGCCGTTCCATAATGTGAATTCTCCGCTGCTTGAGGCAGTCAATAGGCGGCGGCCTTCAGGGGTCCATCTCACGACATTAACGGGATGCTTGATTTTGTTAAGAGACGAGTGAAGGTGCTTCACGGGGATGGTATCCCCCGGGTCTGTCCTCCTGGCAGCAGGTGGTATGAACTGAACGTGTGTCAGCAATGTAGCAACGCGATGGTGTCGGGACGCCACGGACATCCACGATAAAACTAGCACTCGGCCTTTCGATTTCGCCGGTATACGCATCGCCATGGACTGGGGCGCGGTGACGCATCCAGTTTGCAACAGTCGAGCCGTAGTCCGTGACCGGGCGTCGGCCTCTGGCTCTCACGAAGCCTCCGTCCAGGCCATCTCTCTCTGGGGGCCCTCTCCTGTCATTCCTGTCGTGGTGATCCCCTCGAGGATCGTAGGACATGATGGCTATCTCATGAGCTTTTATGCTGCGTCAATTGGGAGAATATCGGGCTCTAAGCTGGTACGATGCTGTTAAGGTGGATATTCGTGGACGATATAATTGTCGTGAGCTAGTAGAGCTGTCTGCCACTCATCAGGAAGCTCAAAACGAGAAGCGCGACGCGCGCACAGGCCAGGTCCAGCTTCTCGAGGTCACATGACCTGGAGGCTGACGTGTGAGGCAGGTACGTATCTTGGGTGATGCACCTTACCTAGGTAGTATTAGGTAATTGCTTCTCCCCTGGCGAGGTCGCTTCCTTCTCCCTGCTTATGTACTCCGGAGGAATACCGGCTCAGGTGTTTTTAAATATACGTAGCAGTCCATGCTTTCCATCCTCAGATTGGATCGCAAAACATCGCGGGCTCGATGGAAATGAGGCAACGCCTGACCCTAGACAGCTTCGACCTGAGGCTCCATCGCTTCTCTTTATCTCGTTCTACGTATCCGCAGTATAGTTCGATAGCGAGTGGTACCTTTCCCCTTGTAAATTGGCATGTGATGGAGTTCAGCCACGGCTTGCTCTTCAATTTCCCTCTTCCAAGCCCCACGATGCCCCGTGTTGCACCACTCAGAGCTCCCACCGGTGATCGCCGTCGCCATTTCGTGGGGCCGCAGAATCCCTGGTTCGCATGCAGCTTTAGCATGGCGTAAGGTGATTTTGGTCCATCCGGATGCCGCGTCAGAATTACCATGGAGGACTGCGCCGCATAGGCATTGGACAAAAAGCCTGGTCGCCGCTGCTGTTGGGCTGCGCGAATGCTGCTGTTGGCCCTGCAAATGCACTCACTGCAACTGCAGGCATCTTTTCTCACACAGTAACAGAAAAAAAGAGCGGACTGCTGTCATGTCCATGTCAGTCCGACGGCGCGAGTGGCTCAACGATACGACACGACACGACCTGAACCCTGACATTCCCAAGGAACCCCCTTTCAATTTCTGAACCGGTTCGCTGGAGCTTTTCGACCTTGACCTTGCCTTACTAACCACCATATCTCCTCTGCTTACCTCTGCACATATGGAGTACTGTTACGATACCTCGGCCCAGTAAATCTTGGCCGTTTTCTGTTTTGTTATGTCTTAGCTTTGCACCCTTTTTTTATGTGTGTCTCTCCGCCCTCTTCATCTGGCTAATTCTGCTTCTACTTTCTGCACGTCTAGCTGCATTCTTGTCGTCAGCGCGCCTCCTGTTCCATCATTCCTCCACGTCGCCAACAAATCCCCACGCTCCGAGTGCTGATGGCGTCGGCCTAGCCTCCTCCACCTGTTTTCCCCCCTTCCCTTCCACCTTCTTCCTTGCCCCCTGCCCTACCTACCCTGTGCCTTGACGTACCTTACCTACCTTACCCTTCCCTACCACACCCTTCAACGAACAAACTTCCGCTCGAGTGTCCCTCTTCTCGTGCCCATAACTGAGGTGCCCCTCACCATCCAATTCAGGCCCAGGCCAGTGCCAATGCGTTCGCCATCCTGATAGCTTCGCTTGACCAAGCTAAGGTACCTATATTCTATTACGGAGCTCGGATCGAACCCCCGGCGCCTGGCTGCGACCTCTCTAAACACCGGTCGAGGATACAATTTATCATCTTCTGGCCTACCTTACTTTACTCAGCTTCTAGACCAGGCCGTCTTTGTCTTGGTGTCTGTCTTGCTTTTTACGCTACCTTCTGCATACCTACGTCCGATATCTTATCGCCACTGCCACTTACTCCCTGCATTGCATATACCTACCTACATTACATAGCTTCCGACCATCAGAGTCTCCTCACTTTGATTTAGACTTTCACCCGTTTCTCTCCTCTCGTCATCCATCGCGGCTACACTCACGGTATAACACTCTCCCTCCCATCGCGTCTGTTGAGCTCAATTGCTCGCAAGACGTTCTGCCCGTCATGAACACAGCCACCGTGACGAGCCTCGAGAGCTCAACTACACACCCATCCCTTCGTAACACGCAGAATGGCGCCTCGTCGGAATCCAAGTCCGCTAAGCCAACTACACCCGAGAACAACTGCACGACCGAGGAGCTGAGGAGAGCGGTTCAGCGCAAGTACAGACATGTCGCTGCTGTTCATCGCCAATCCCGTCCGTCGACCCTGAGCCACGACTCCAATGCCGCCCCGAGCTTCATCGGCTTCAGGAACCTCATGGTGATCGTGCTAGGTGTGTAGACACAGGCTGGCTGGCTTCCTGGCCCTTGCTGACATGGTGCAGTCGTTGGTAATCTTCGTCTGATGATGGAGAACATTCAAAAGGTAGGCTGCTGCTGTCACCGTGACCCCAGTCTCAACCTACTGACACGTCGTAGTACGGAGTCTTGATCTGTGTTGGATGCCACGACTTTCGCAGGCAAGATGTCGCCCTCGGCCTTGGACTCTACCTCCTCATCCCTTGTCATCTCTTCGCCGCCTACTTGATCGAGCGCGCCGCCGCCCAGCAGGCCAGAGGTTTGCGGTCCAAGTCCAAGGATGGCACTTCCAGCCCGACACACGATCAAAGAGCCAAGTTCAACTCCACTTGGAAAGTCATCGCCTGGATTCATGCCGTCAACATTACCCTCGCCCTGGCCATCACTACTTACGTGGTCTACTACCATATTCACCACCCCTTGATCGGCACTCTCACCGAGCTCCACGCCCTCATCGTCTGGCTGAAGACGGCTTCGTACGCCTTTACGAACAGAGACTTGCGGCACGCCTACCTGCATCCCGTCAAGGGCGAGCTTGCAGCCATGCCTGAAATCTACCAGCAGTGCCCCTACCCCAGCAACATCACGATGGGCAACTTGGCATACTTCTGGTGGGCACCGACATTGGTTTACCAGCCTGCGTACCCGAGGACGGACAAGATCAGATGGGTCTTTGTCGGCAAGCGGATGGCAGAGGTGTTTGGTCTCAGTGTCTTTATCTGGTTCGCCAGCGCCCAGTATGCCGCCCCGGTCTTGATAAACTCCCTCGATAAGATTGCGTCTCTGGACGTGCCCAAGATCCTGGAGAGGCTGATGAAGCTCTCCACCATCTCGTTGGTCATCTGGCTCGCTGGTTTCTTCGCCTTGTTCCAGTCTTTTCTCAATGCGCTCGCCGAGGTCACACGCTTCGGCGACCGTTGCTTCTACGAAGACTGGTGGAACAGTGAGAGCCTGGGTGCCTACTGGCGGCTGTGGAACAAGCCCGTCTACCAATACTTCAAGCGCCACGTCTACTCTCCGTTGATCGGTCGTGGATGGAGCCCCAGGGCGGCCCAGCTTGCCGTGTTTTTCGCGTCGGCGGTGCTGCACGAGGTGCTCGTTGGTATCCCGACCCACAACGTCATTGGTACGTCACGCTGCTCTGAATGTACACACAAGGATGACACTAACACCAGAGTCAGGGGTTGCATTCGCCGGCATGTTCTTCCAGCTCCCGCTCATCGCGCTCACGACTCCCCTCGAGAAGATGCAGTCGCCCACGGGTAAGATGCTCGGGAACTGCATCTTCTGGGTGTCGTTCACCATTCTCGGGCAGCCGTTTGCCGCGTTGATGTACTTTTACGCGTGGCAGGCTAAGTACGGCAGCGTAAGCAGGCAAATGGTGTGGTCCAAAAGCGGCTGAATAATATACATTGTCAAAGACCGACTGCCACGGCAGCTTTTCTTGTTGTATCCTACCTACACCGTTGTGATAAAAAGACAATACTGGCGTACTGGTTAGTTGTCGACCAGCTAGCACGTTCATCGTACAGACTATGAGTTCGAGATGAGTAGACCTGTAGATGCAAAATTGGGCTCACGCCCGCTGTTCTTATATGTTACATTGAACGCAAATAAGATAATGGTGTCTCCAATGTCGATGATACTTGAAGTTATGATACACTTCTCGCAACCGAGATTCGGTTCCCTCACGCGCAGAAGGGAATCAGAGTACCGACACGCTTGCGGTAGTTGACGTAATCCTCCCCAAAGAAGCGGATCAACAGCTCCTCCTCGTGGCGGATCCTCTTGGAGAAAAAGTACCACAAGACGCCAGCGTAACAGGCGAGGGACACGAGGTTGCCCATGACGAGCTGGGTGCCAATGGCCCACCAGAAGAAACCAAAGTAGGACGGGTGTCTGAGCCAGGCGTAGATGCCGGTGGTGACGAGGACGTGGGACTCGGCCTTGTAGTGCTGGACGGTGTGGTTGAAGCTCTCGCCGGCGGTGACCATTGCGAGGGAGCGGAAGGATTGGCCGGTGACGACGAGGAGTAGACCGGCGAGGACGAGGAGGGGACGGAGGTAAGAGGGGACCCAGAAGGAGGTGGCGGCCGGGAAGAAGAAGTTTGCGAGGAGGCATTCGGTGAAGGCGGTGAGGTGAGCGATGGCGTAGGCGGGCCAGTTCGCGGTGAGGAGGAAGGCGTGAACGGTGGCGTGGGATGTGTTGAAGGCGGCGGTGGTCCAGAATTCGAGGAAATGGAAGAGGGAGAGGGAGGCGAGGAAGAAGGGGAGGCGCCAGTAGGGGGAAGATGTGGCGGTGAGGAGGGTGAGGGTTAGGAGGAGGGAGGTGAGGTGTGTCGCGCCGAGGAGGAAGGCGCGGAGGGCGATTCCGGAGAGGGATTTGGGTTGATGTGGGCGGTATTCATGGCCCGGTGGTGAAGGTCGGGCGGCGCTAGAGGATGAGTTAGTTGGTGGTGATGGTGAGGGGGTGCTATGGTGGTTGTTGGAGAGGAGGATTGACGGGGAGGAGTAGGGGGGGTTCACTGCCCTGCAGAAGGACATCGTGATGGTGGGGGTTGTGGTGTTGAGGGGTGAGGTGAGGGTGGTGGATGCATGTGACGGCACCGATCTACCGGTCAAGGGTAGGAACCCGAAAACTGCCCGGAGAGGGGGTTTACGGGAAGATCGGCGGAGATGGGAAGCCGACGGGACCGAAGGACGGGCGGGCCAAGGGGCGAAGGAAAGTCTATTTGTGAGATGCAATGTGTGGTGGTGAGGTACTTACACCCGACGAAAGGTGGAGGAGGAGGGTGACGACGACATTGCGGCCGTGTCTGTGGCAGCGGGTGGCAGTACACCTCGCGAGCTATGGTAATTGATCCGATGTTGATAGAGTAAGAGACGATGTGTGGCGTTCACTATCGTGGAATCGATAATCACTGGCCCGGTTTCTCTTTGGATGGTGGCACGCGGGATGCGTACGAGCCAGGTTGTTCAGTCTACTTTTTTTTTTGACAAGCGACAGGGAAGGTTGCTGTCTCATGCATGAATGACTTGCCAAATGAAAAAGTCCTGATCAACTTGTGGTCCTGGTGATTTTAGACTCGGTGCAGGTCAGGTTGAGATCACAGCGTTGGACGATTGCTATGAGTAACAGTGTCTGACGTGAGTGTAAGTGTTGTGATCGGTTTCTTTGCCGAGTGTGTTCCCTGCAGCGAGGCTCAGGACCGGGATGGAAGTGTGACTGCGGAATTAAAAAGATGTCGCACTACTGCGTAAAAAGGAGGGACGTTGGGCAGGTGGAGGAAGCGGATACCGAAGGCTCCACTTCAGCCCGGGCAAGCAATTTGTCCATCTGACAGGCCAGAGTGCCTATAGGTACAGGGCTGGCGCACTACGAAAGTGCCTTCTTTGCACTACCTACACCGTAAGTCATCTTGACGCGAGGTGGATGTAAGTTGGCAGAAATAGCAGCAGCAGCAGCAGGTCAGGTAAGGCAGGAACTTTGTTAGTCGCGTAAGGCCAGGCGAGATGGCGTACAAGTAAGGTAGGTAGGTGCGTAGGTGTTGGTGAGTGTTTCGACTACAGCCGTTCATCTTTCCCTCACCGAGTCTCCGACAGCCATGCCACTCACTACCTCATGTACATACCTCAGCAAACAACGTTTCGCAACCAAGCCATGCACCGGCACTGCATTTTGGAACATTCTCAGCTGCGGCAGACCACCTTCACGTAGCTGTAGGAAAGGTGGGACGACAAAGGCCAAGCGTCAGCGCGGGCCGAGGGACAGGGGCGGGTGACGCAAGTGCGTGGACCTCTCTTCTGCCCTTCTTTCTCAGACCTCATCACAGTCGTGCTCCGTACCTTGTTTCCATATTCATCACTCACTGACAGAGTGCTGTGAGTCCCAACTCCATACGCAAAACAACACGCTCGTCTCCGCGCGCCTTGGGTCCCGAGGAGAGGGGTGTGACGCGGGTCTTTTGATGTTGGCCGTCCCATTTTCAGTGTGTGATACTGGCTTCGGCCTGTCCGACTTGTAAGGAAATGGTCACTTGAGAGTGAGCAAGCAGCAAGACGAGATAAACTACGTCGTAGCTCCAGCTCCAGCTCCAATCCGCTACGCTATGCTGTCGGCACGCAACTCCCGACATCTTTGACTCGAGAGAGACGAAGCCCTGCTCTCTGATGTCTGCCGTGTGCCGTCTGCTTTGCCCACGATTTTGTACAAGAAAGTCTTGGGTCCTATGCTGACTGACATTGGCTCTCTCTCTCTCTCTCTCTCGCCTTCTCTCTCTCACGCACACACACACACACTCGCTCTCCGTTCCGTCTCGCTTGACCGTCGCCTCGCTTGAATCCTTGTCCAAAATAAACACGCTCGTCGCATAACGCCGCTTCGCGTACAGCCAATCTGGGTACTCTGTATCTGGGTATACTTGCTTGCTTCGCTACCTCCCCCGACAAGTCGTCGTCCTTCCCCCCTCTCTCGCCAGAACATGCACAAACCAGCCATGGACATCCGCTCCATCGACAGGGAAGAGAACCGCCGGCGCATGCGCAACGGCGAGCTCTACTGGGCCTTCACCCCAGATTTGATTGCCGATCGGAGACGATGCCAGTCCGCCTGCGCCCGACTCAACAACGCCGGTGACGTGAGCCGTCGCACGCTGGTAGGCATGTGGAAGGAGTGAGTGCTAGCTTCCTCTTCCCGCCATGATGCTCTTCCTATATTTCCCCGGCAGCCCTACGTCCCCTGCTTGCTTGGTTTATGGACCTGAGCCTGACCTGTGCAGCATCAATGGGGACACGATCCCGCTCCCACCTCCCCGTGCGCGCCGTGACGAGGACGATGCCATTCTGGAAAAATACCCGTGGATCGACACCCCGATAAAGATGGACTACGGTTACAACGTCAGGTACGTCGCCCCCTCTCAGAATGACATTGTTTGTCCTCGGCTGACGTGGACAGATTCGGTGAAAACGTCTACGTCAACTCCAACAGCACCTGGATAGACACATGCCTCATCACCGTCGGGTCCCGTACCCTCATCGGCCCAAACTGCTCCTTCTACAGCGGCACACACCCGCTCGACCCTACCATCCGCAACGGAACCCGCGGCCCCGAGAGCGGAAAGCCCATCACCATTGGCGAAGACTGCTGGCTCGGCGGCAACGTCATCGTTCTCCCGGGTATCACCATCGGTAGGGGCGTGACCGTCGGCGCTGGAAGCGTCGTCACCAAGGACGTGCCGGATTTTGTCTGCGTCGTCGGGAACCCAGCACGCGTTATAAAGCGCATCACCCCGTCGCAACCGGGATTCGGGTCGGGTACGGCATTATCAACGACTATCAATTATAGCTCTACCATGTAGTAATGTCGTGTAATTGTTCGTGGCTTCGTGAATTCGTGAATTCGTGTGCGCGTGCGTGCTTTCATAGTCCACCCTGGATGGAAAAGGACGATATAATGAGGACGAGGACGTTGATGACGCCCCAGAGGAGAGGTACCCATGTCGACATTGAAAAGTAACCCGCGTTGTAAACGGCGCCGAGGCTGCGAAGAGGTCAAAGTCAGCTTTCAGCGCCCATGGCTGCTCCGGCACACGACGACTTACATGAGCCCGACGACGCTGCCAGCAAAGAGCGCCTGCACTCCGGCGACGACGGCATACAGCAGCGGAACCGCCCACAAGTACGTCAGCGACCCGCGCTTATTCGTGTGCATCGCGATCGTGATGGCGGCGGCGCCCATGTGCACTGCGGCGTAGATGACAAAGGTCCATATCACGGTGAAGCGCCAAATGTCGTAGATGAAGAAGAGGCTCCAGCGGTGGTCGTCGGTGAGGTCCCGCAGCTGCCAGTTGATGCTGGGGAACGAGGGGACTTTGTAGTTGGCCGGCGGGTAGTTTGGCGCGCGAGACGACATCTTTGCGCGGCGTGACTGTCATTCGGGAGAGGTTCGAAGTTGCGGTGGAATCGGAGCTTTTGCTGCTGCTGCTCAGCTCAGCTTGCGGATCGTCGCTGCTGGGGTTGGGTGGGTGATCTGGGCGTCGTTGCAGGGATGGCGCAGCTTTGGGGAACTCGCGGTGTGGTGTGGCTGTACGCATACCAAGGTACTTACAAGTGACCGTAACTAGGTACCTACCTACCTTACCTACCTAACAGGCCCTTCAGGTGCCTCGGTAAAATGGCCCGCGCAAGTGCCGACCGACCTGACATCTCGTCACTGGCGTCAACCACAGTCGTGACAGAAGACCAATCGACGCGCTGTCTGCGTTACCTCACTAGATTTCCAGTTCGTCGCCCTCACGACTTACTACTCGAAGCACCATGCCGGCCGACCGACTTCTCAACACGGTTCTGCAACTCTACCAGAACGTCCACGATGATCGCAAGACGGACCAGATAATCGGTTCCACGACCAGCCTCTTGACGACCCTCTCGAATCCACTGAACCTTGGAGTTCTCACCTCCCAACTTCTGACTGCACCGGCAATATGGCACCGCCGCGACGGTTTGCGGACAAGCTTGCGCGTCATCAGCGTCTTCAACAGCGCCGCGATACGAGTGCGCCAGAACGAAATCGACGACGCAAAGAACGACCACAGCTTGCGACAGGGCGGAGGACTGGGTAGCGATGCGTGGGTGCGGGCTGTTGTCAAGGGCGCCGATGACCGGTCGAACCGGTGGCAGCATCTTCTGGTGCTTTCGGGTGTTTTGATGGGCATGGAGTCGAACGACAGGCAATCTCTCTCGCGGAGTTTGCGGAGCACCCTAGAGGGAGCGATTGTCACGGCCGCGAACCTGGCCTTGGAGCGGCAGGATGGGTCCTTTGCGTCGGCTTCCATCGTCCTCGCCCTGAATTACGTCTTCCCGCTGTTGTCCGAGTACAACCAGGGCCTGGTGAACAGCAACGCGCTCCTCCCCATTATTGTACTCGCCATCACCGGGGAGGATGGCTTCCAGGATGGTCGGTTTCTGGACGACATCCGGACTGATGTTAGACGCTTTGGGCAGACCTTTCAATGGCCTCCAAACTCGCCGTCCTTTGCGAGGCTGCAGACAACTGACAGCCAACCTCTCATGGGCGGCATGGGGCCGCTGGCGAAGCTGGCAGGTTCTGCCGTCACCAACGCCACCGACTCCGCCGTAGTCTTTCAGGCTCAGGACTCTTTGATGGAGTTCACTCAAAAGATGCTACAGCGATGGCAAAGCAACCCGTTGTCAGAGGTTGATGCTGCAGACGAGCAGGCCCGTTTCGAACGCAATACCCTCGATGCGACGTGGCCCCTGCTGTGGCAAGTCCTGAAGAAGAGCATGTATGCAACCGTCGCTGTCATGCAAGCCATTGTCGGCCGAAGTCTCCTCGACCCGCGGATGAGGAACGATGTGATGGCTCCCCAAGTCGCCGTCAAGACTCTGCACACGCTCAGAAACCTGTTCTTCGTCTCCTCCAGGCACGGGTCCAACGCCTTCCAGGCATACTCCTTCACCTACCTTACCTCTTTGGATATCCTCGCGCGATTTCCAGATGCCTGCGTGGCTTTCCTTGCAGATATTAAAGCTCCCCACGCGGGAGCGGTGCCTCCTTACGCACTCGACCGAGCTTTGGATCTCTTCTACCTGAACGTCGCAGAGCATCTTCCTCTCAACATGCCCACCGAGGCCTGCGACGCTCTTGTCGTCGGACCAGCCACCGCATACCTTACGCACACGGGTGCAATGACGTCGACAATGGTCGAAATATTCGAAGCCGCCCACAGCGCCACCCTCTCTGTCCTTTCCTGCCCGCACAACAGCAGCATAACCATTGGTCTCGTCCCCTTCTACGTCGACACTCTCTTCGCCTCGTTTCCCTCTCAGATCTCCTCCAGGCAGTTCCGTCTCGCTTTCAAGACGGTCATGCAGATCGTCTCCCCTCCATTTCCCATTTCCCTTACAGACCCGCACCTGGCCGAAACCCTCCTCGAGATGGTCCGTTTCAAGGCCCTGGGAGCAAGCACCACCCCGCTGCCCCTGACGCAGGATGTCATCGACCAGGCCGATGAGGGCCTCACGCCGCAGGAGCCGTTTTCGGAGCAGACGGCGCTGGTTTTGACGCTCATCGACTCGCTGCCGTATCTTCCCCTGCCCCTCGTAGAGGTTTGGATGACGCTTACGGCCGAGGCGATGAACGAGGTTGCAGACCCGGTTATGCGCCAACCTGTCAAGGACCGCCTGATAGAGATTCTCGTCAGCGGCGAGTTGGACGTCGAGAGGGCGACTATTGGGGTCGCGTGGTGGACCACCAAGGGTGGCAGGGAGTTGGTGCTGGGTCTGACGCAGCAGCTTCCGTTGATGAGCGGTGCCATCATGGATGAAGGGAGGATGAGCAGGCTTTGAACGTGGTGGCGTGGCAATAGCATATGATTAGTGATGAGGCAAGCGACCGTGATTTGCGTGATATTTAGACAAAAGATTAAAAGTAATGTTGATATCAACAGCTGGGCAATGTGATCCGTTCATTGCCTTGGACATCGAAGTCTCGGTTTCTGACGCTATACAAAATTCGTCAAGTCTTAATAAAAACGGACGGCATCGGGCGAGCTCTAGACGGCGCGAGAGTAATAAAAGAGAAGAGTAAGTAGCCTTTGTGATCATTGTTGGGATAACATACTGCTCGAAGACGAAATAAAACGTGCTTACCAGGAGCAGGACTCTTTTGAGAGGTCGGTGGTGGCTTCGAAGTTGAAAATTGTACAAGACTGTGTAATTAGATTAAATCGACTACTGCGAACTTGCGAGAGCAAAGGAACCATAACCGCCTGGACGACGCCCTTCGCCGGTTTCCGATAGTTTACGGTCAATTGATGGATATGTTGTCCAGCACCGCCAGGTCCTCCCTGTTTATGTCGCTGACCAAGTTGAAGAGTTCAGACCGAGAGAGGTCACTAATTAAATGAGCGTATAACTGTAGTTACATGGTTTCTATGTCGTTATCTTGGACACTGAATGTCAACTCTTGAAAGCTGTAAAACCCCCTTCAGCAGCTTAGTTGACATGGCGTTGACGACGGCTTCCGTGGACTCCTTGAACAGGATAGACAAGGACGTGAGGTCGTCCTAAAGCATTCATGAACCCCCTTGCCGTCCGTCTCTCTTACGTTCTATCACTGGCGTATTCCGGGTGAGATACACTAAGAACAGCCTGATGGTCCCGAAACAAACCTGGAAATCCTGAGGCTTGAATTCTACCGTGGAGGAGATGTTGAGGAATTCTGCCTTTTGGACAGCTTGATCGCAAGACTCCCCGAGCTACTACACACGGGACTTTTGCTTGGGGGTGTGGTTCTGTACCAGGAAAAATGGTACTAATGGTTCCGTGAAACTTGCGTTCAGAGGGGTTTGAGATACGAGTGACGTTGGCCCCGCGGTGATTGCTCGTCTGCTACGAACGCGGATGCTTCGTTTAGTGGCGGTAACAAATTCGGCATGCGAACTGCGACACGATTCCCCAATTCTGTATGTGGGAGTTGGGGCTTTTGACGTATGAAGTTTTGCAGCTCCCATAATCGAAGTCGATTGATGGTTATCGCAACTCGTTCCTTCAGTAGCAGTATCTCGGCGTTCGTCTACAAGGATTTGTCATGATTCCTGACATACCCAGCGAGGCCAGCGTGATGGTCACTTGAACATCGTCCTGACAAGTCTAAATATGGATGGAAATAAAAGCTTCACGACCAGTGCCTGACCTCCTTTGTTAATCTCGCGTCCAGCAGTTGCAAGTTGGGCGCCCCATCCCGACGGTAGCCAGTGTTCATGGTGCAAAGTTGCCAAACGTGGAACATATCTGGGCTGTCATTATCGGAATTTCCTTCGCTGCTGATAATGCGTGAGAATGGCGGAAGTAATTCAGTGTCCATGTTGTATGAAGTGAAGACGACGTCTCATTGCCCCAAGTTGTGTGCTCTGGCACGACTCCCATATCAAGTGCTCGGTATCCCACACCATGTCCTCTCTCGCCAGTCGGAATACTCATTTATATCCAAATTTACCTCCAAGACTGAAGAGGATGGAGATTTACTCCTACGGACAGTACTCTCAAGCATAAAAAAAAGGGGGCGCGACGGCAATCGAACCCTCGACCCTCAGTTGCGCGGGCCGCACCTCCCTGTCCCAGCTCGAAACCCAGACTCCTAGACCAAGCGTCCCTCTGCCCCCGTTCCAGCCGCGGACGCGATGGAAGCTGCCCTCCCGCGTCGCGGCTTCCTCGCGGGCACGCGGATGTACCCACCCAAGATCCAACTTCACCTCATCCACAGCACTATTGCCTCCCACATCAGATATACCTCCCCGAGCCCGCCATCTCTCACCTGTGTAGAAGTAAAAGCTATGAAGTGCTCAAAAACTACAAAAGATAATAGGCAGGCTGTCCTATGCCGAAACATAGACTCACCCCGCCCGCTCGCAGCGCATGGATCCGACCCGTTGCCTCAATCGTCCCGACCGAAAACTGGAGCTAGAGATGTTTTCCTAGGCAAGCAACGCATCCTATAGCCCTTTCAATGCAGATCTGGTTGTGGTGATGTCGCGTTCGCCGGTCGTGGTGGCGAGGTTGTTGGGAAGGCGCGCCCGCCGTGCGCGCCCGCCGTGCGCTCTCGCTGATGTTGCTCTTCCCTCGCGGACTCGCACCACGGCACCGACTGCACCAATAATGTCACTCACACAGAAAAAATATTTTAAATTTCTTTCTGGTGTGTTTTTGAAGCCATCGTGAGATCTTCGTGCCCCCGGCGGTATTGTCTAAAAGCTTGCATCGCGCAACCAACAACCCCCACCCCCACGCCCCTTTCCCCTCATCTCCATCTAGCATATCCGAATGTTGCAATGAAAGCAAGCAACATATTTTGATTGTAGTAGCGGTTTTAATAGAGAAGAGGCGATTAGAAGTCCATCTACAGCCCGAGACCACCGGTTTTTCTCCCAGCAAATAGCGCTAGGGCGGCTAAGGGGCACGATCGTCTGAGGTTGGAACCGCATTCCGCATCGCCTCGGTGCGTCGTTCCTTACGTTCTATCTACACAATATCATGTCGTAATAGGCAGTCATGGGAGAGAGATTATTTAACGGGATTTGTTGTAATCTTGTGCATTGGACGCGAAAAGTGGTATTCACAATGCCGTCACCTCGATCTGGTCAACGAAAACGCGAGTGAGTATCATACTCCATTGCTCGTCTGTAAACCCTATGAGAAAACCCAATGCCAAAATCAACCACCCATGGTAAAGGCCATGCCGGATGCTGCCTCGATCCATTGTACAAGTGTGCTTTCTTCGAAAGTCTGTCGATCGTGCCATCTCGTGATGCTCCTGCCAGACCGGTCAGCTGCTGCCCAGCACAAATCGAAACGCTTATTTTTCAAACTGACTGTTGCTGAGTAAAAGTTTCCTGGCTTGGAATAATGTTTCCAAGTTGCAAATGAGCAAACCGAGAAGGCAACACGCCATACTCAGATTCCTGAGGTGCTTGCCAATAATGGCAACAAGAAATTTTCAGGAAAGTATGTTGCCGTTGTAGAATGAGCAGCATGGTTGGCGCCATGGTCGGCGCCGATGAAGTGATTCAAGTAAGTATGTGCATGAAATGGCTGTCTGACGTTACGTTTGGGTGGCTTGACCTTGACCTCCTTGGGCCCTTCGTTGTTGCGCACCTTGGTCTTCATGTTGACTTGTGCTGTTGGTAGTCTGATGAGCCTGAGATAGCTTGGAGATGTTGTAGGTTGTTTGGTGGAGGATAATGTTGGTGGACAAAGGGGGAGGGAGAGGCTGAGGCTGCAGAATAAAATGAACAGATGAGGTAAAAACAGTTCTTCCCATTGAGGAAAGTGCTTTGTTGCTCCTTCCCTAAAAATCATCACATCAACTCGGGTAGTGTTTGACCTCCCCTGACAAAGTGTCATGGGATTGACAAAGTGTCATGGGATGGCTGGGGAAAGAGCCAGCTGTTGTATTCAGTGTACCTGGTAATAGCCTTCCTGAGCTTGAGAGGTTATCCTGACAGACTGTCCCTTCGTTATCACCTGTCATCCACAGAATAACTGTTACCACCTCATTGATGGTAGTAAATTCTTCATCAGCATGTTCTGCTACATGTCCCATTGTTGTCGTTATTGTACTCTTTCCGCTGCGTTTGCCTGTCTAGTCGGCCACTTGTTTGTAGGTCGCACCCAAAGACAAACGAACAAATTGGATGCCCAAAGATGTGGGAAAACTACATCTGTCCTTGGTGGCCTGTTTCACCAAGGCTCTATGCACAAAGCCTTATATACATGAGTATTCGAAACAGTGGCACTTGGGTGGCCAAAGTAGCAGGTTGATTTGATGAGGGATGCGTACTTTATTCTAGGAGACTAATGCTTCAGCCATTGCCAGACTTCTGTCTACTTTATGTCTCCTGATTCTGCAGTATTTGAAGCTAGCTGCCTGATCTACTTGAGCTATGCTTGGAATCTTTTGTGTTCATGGCTTTCTAGGTTGAGGTAGAGTTGCATATGCCATGTCATCAACATCATTCTAGCAGTTACTCCTGTGGTCTTTCTTAAATGAAGTATATTCGTATCTACGAGTCTCACACATATGCAACGAACTTATTAGTTTGCATGTTCCCCACTGAATCATTATTTCAAATCTGGAATCCAGAGTTATATAAATCTCTCTCCCAGACTAGTAGGTTATACTGTCCATGTCTGTTGTAAAAGACTCTGGAAATCAAGTTGGGCAATCCTCAGTTCAGACAGAAAATTCAGGCAAACAACTCCAGATAGAACCACTGCCAAGTCCTTTGACTCAACCCACAACTCCAGCCTACATCTCAGAGGGTCAATCCAGCCAAGACCAGCTCCATTCCGCCCAAGACCTTCCCAGCTGCAGATGACACTTCATCACACCTCACTTTTCGAAACTATTCATAAGCAGAAGCATCATCTCGTCTAGCCTACGAAACCACCTCAAAGCTGATGTCTTGGCTCAGGTCACCACATCACCATCAAAGGTCTGGACCACCAGAGCTGACAAATGCCCCCCGTCTGTACCATCATGTTTCGTCTCGCTTACCTCTCCCAATCCCGACAACATGCCTACTCAGCCCATCTTCTAACCAACAATCATCACGAAAAACGTCCCCCAACCCGGGGCCAAAAGCAAAAGCAAAAGCCAAGCCAATTCCCACCTTGATTCCACAATCCCACAGCACAGAAATCACCACTTAGCACCTCACTCACACTCCCCCCCTCCGCCAGCCGGGCACTCCGATCCTCAACCCGAAATAATCTCACACCGTCCACCACCTCCATCACGAAACTTCATCTTCCCAAGGGGGTAACCCTCCCTCACACCTCACATGCCATACCATACCATACGACACTACGACATAAACACGACAACACCTTCCCTTCACTGGCACGAGGATAGAAAAACGTCCTCCTTACGTAATTCCCTGCCCGGGCTGTGGGGTCCGCCCCAAACTCTGCTGCCATTCCGTCGACATAATCATTATGTGAAGATATCCACACCTCATTCCCACCAGCCGCCAGGGGGGGGGAAAAGACGTGACCAGAAAATCTGCCAAAAAAAAACAACCCTCTGGCTAAAGCAACTCCCACAAGCGGCACGAGACCAACGGGAGTCCCGCATGGAGCACCCAATATGCACTCAACCGCAGTCCAAAAAAACAGCACCAAACAAACTTTACGCCGGTAACCGCCCCCAGATTTTCCACTTGTCCCGGCGGGACCCCGGCCCCCCATTTTCGTTCAGGAACCACCTCACGACAACACGGAGCACGCGCGCATCTCATATGCCAAGCGCATCATCCCGTGCCTCCACGCTCTCGCGCGCCCAGACTCGCAACCTCCGCCTCCTACTCCGCGTTTTCCTCGTGCCGGCCAAACTCAAAAAACACCCGCGCACACCCTCACACCCTCCTCCCCTGCTCCCTTTGCAAAGGGTGTAGTCGTGACTAACATGTCCCGGAACCCGTCCGTCTCATTGGCCCGCCCGCTCGTCCAGGCACCGCCTACTGCACATCTTGCTTATACAAAACCCGACTTCACACGCCAAACCTCCCTGTAGAGAAAACTCAACAATAGACTGTGAAGTTTCCATGACCAAGAGCAATCAAAGCACGCGCAAAAGGTCCCGTATGGGACGAGAGTTCTCGTCACTTCCACGATGTCGTCCGGTCGTTATCCCACATGGTCACTCACGACACCACGTACAAAACAACAACCGGCAACGCGGCACCCAGCCCAATACAACAACACAAACTTCATCCACATTCCTTCTCCCAAGTGTCCCATTGTAATCAAAAGAAAGTCCGGAAAAGGTCATATGCACCTTTTGCCCTTGACCCCCGAGTCAAGATCCGGAAAGACCCAGAGTTTTTTTTCGTCCTCCTTGCTGCCTATTACCTAACCCGTTCCCCGCGATGGGGAATATTGGTCCATACATGACGAAGATCACACCAACGTTCCCCAGGCGAATCTGCCTACGGGCCGTGGGACGATAAAGGGACCCCAGCCACGCAAATTGGGCCCTTTGCTCGTGGTGCCTCATATATCCGGATAAACCGGCCAATACGCACGCCCGCCCGCATGGCCAGAAGGCCACCTTGCAAACAGCCAAGCCCCTTCGACCTGCAAGCCCATCCAAGGAAGCTGCAACGGATATTCGCAGCGGAACCAGCTCCGACACGCTGCCCGATGCCGTCAGCCCGCTGAGCCGAGACGTCGTGATATGGAGCCTCAGTTTCGCAAAAGGACCGCCTTGTCCCACTTTCCGCCGGCGGCCGACCTGGACCTCGCGCCGGGCCAAAGTCGACGATAACACCATCCAAGCCACCGACGCAACCATTGCACACACCAAGGAACCATGGAGGGACAGATGCTTGGAACAGCAAAAGACTTTTGTAAATTTGCGCAGATCAAAAACCTTTTATATGATGCTCCCTTCCCATGGTCATCATCCGTGATCTGAACAGAACGCCATTAAAACACATTTACAGGCTTCACGGAGCCGTATTGAAACAAGGGTAAATATTGACAAGAACCGGCCGCCCAGGCACCTTTTAAGGCATTTCGCCATCCAGTTGACATGTCCGCGTAGAATGATAGTTTGTCGAAAAGGTTAAACTTTGTTCTGCTTTTATATCGTAGTCGCATTTCCCGTAGATGACCGCGCTGCGCGGGTATCGGGGCCATCTTGAAAGTTTTTGGTGTTCCCCTCGCTTTGTGATTAGGGACGCTGCCGCGCGCCTCGCCCAGAAAATAACAGTCTCGCCGTCCGAATGCTGATGATGTCGTGTCGCCCGGGTATCGAGTTTTTTCCCCCCGCTCGTCGCGACCTTCCGATTCAAACGATTACTTTTCTTTTCTTTTGCTGTAAAACAAGAACAAACGATGCCCAACGGGACAATGGTAAAACACTTTTGAGAACTCCTTTCCTCCTCTTTGTATCGCTGTGTAACGGGCTCCAGACTCGCTGAGAGACTCGCTGAGTAAACCCGGTGCGCAGAGTACGCTGTTGAATGCTTCTTCACAGGGGCGTGTCGTTATCGCATGTTGCTTGTGTCGAAAGAGAATTGCGAGGGGAAAGCCATACTGGCGCTCAGCCCGAAGGGGTCCCAGTCCATGCCGGTATCCAGGAGCTGTGTCATGGAGGGATATGCACCCTGGGCGGTGTGAGCCGGCTGGCTCTGCTCGGCCTGGGTCGTGACATGCTGGCCGGGACCGACAGAGGTCGGGGAAGCCATCATGTTTTGTGGCGCGTCACCCGAAAAGTTGCTCGGATATGGACCGGGGCCGTTTGATGTCTCAATTTCAGAGTCCTCGATCATGTCCGCAGGGGCGTCATATTCTTGTTCTATGGTCACGAGTCAACATGCAATCTACAGTACTTGCTGGGGAAAGCTGGCATACCGAGCTGTTCAATGTGATTCTGGAACGCGGGCGTCGGATAGTACGATGAACCGTTGTTGCCAACACGGGGAGGTCCGCCGGACATCATGTGAGCTCGTGCAGCCGGGTTCATCGGAGCCATCGGGCTAAGCTGCGACTTCATGGACTGAGGCATGGGGCGCATGGGGCCGTGATCCGAAGCGGCCGGGGACAGCGCCCCGTACGGACCCGTGTTTGTCGGCGAGTTGGAAAGAGACGACGGGGTCGGGCGGGTCTTGGGAGAGGCCGTCGAGTGCGCGGGCTGTATTGGCGGAGGCAGAGGGTTGATACCAGGCTCGAGTTTCGGCGCGATGCTGGAGTTGGATCTTCGAGACTGATGGTGGCGGTTCAAGATGGCCCGCTGAATGGGCGGAGGCTGAACCATGTTCTGCGGTGCATGGGTCGGCCCAAGGTTGGGGCTGCCCGTCTTAGCTCGAAGCTCAGCTTGAACATCGATGCCTGTGACAGATTAGTACTCGTCACTTGATACAACGACGAGGTCGACTCACCCTTCTCGAGGAGGATGCGTTCGAGCAAAGAGTTCTTGTAACGCAGCATCAGACACTCATCGGCAGCAGTGCGATGGGCCGTCTGCAGGTTGTGCAGATTAGACTCATGAACGCGGATAGCTTCTTCGAGCTGTTTGATGTACTCTGTTCGACGCTCACGGAAAGCAGCCTGAGCCTGGCGGTTACGCTGCTTACGCTCCTCGGACGTGGCGTAAATCTGGGGTTGACCATCAGCAACGGCTCGGGATAGATATTGGACCGAACAAGGTTTCGTCCCAGGTGAAACCTTAAAGGCTGTGTGTGTGACACAGACTAAAGTCTGGGGAAGTGGGAAGTGTGGTGTTGATGGACAAGTGCACAGATGATCGACTTGTTGGGGAACAGGAAGACAGGTTGACGTGACTAGAAAAATTTACTCACGGGTTTACGACCACCCTTCCGCTTGGGCTGCTGGTTCTCGGTGACAGCGTTGGCGTTGTTGGCAGAGCCGTTGACAGCACCAGATTGCTGTTCGGCCTCGGGACTAGAGCCCGCGGACTCGGGAGTGTCCTCCTTGACGGAAAGTTTGTTGTCGATGGACATCTTATCTGCCATGCCTTATCTCGTCCGGGGTAGTTGAGGCAGCTTGCCGGTCGGCGGCAGCAAGGACAGCTGCACGAAAGACCGCAGAAGGTAGGCGAGTAGTCCAGATAGGAACGCGGTGACGTCCAACGTTCCACACTCCAGCCCTACGATGTTCTGGAAGGCGTTCGTTGTATGGGTGTTTGCGCGTGGCTGCGGGCGCAAAGGCGGTGATAAGCAGGGACGGGGTCGTCAATAATTGCCCGAAAAAGGGATGTCCGGGGGAAGAGATGGCAGTGGCGTCTACGAGCGCCCGCACGGAATTGGGGCGAAACCGCCAACGTGGTAGACGGGACCTGTGAAGGGTGGGAGAATCTAAGCAGCCGCAAGATAAGGTACAGAGCGATGTGCTGCTGAGACTGTGACTGGGGGGAGAGGCATCCAAGCGGGCGCAATGAAGCTTCAGTTGAATCTTTGACAGTTATTTTCTGCCAGCCCAGAGATAAGGGATGCAGCGATGAGAGGTTGCAGTGTGTAAAGAAATGGAAGAGAGCGGCGGTCTTTTATGTAATGGTAATAAACTGCCAGTTCGAGGGGGGGCGCACTTCAGCCATTCGCCCAGGACCCAGACACCACCGAGCAGGGCCGCCGGCGTGGGAGAGACGATGGACAGAGGGCGTGTGAAGTAATTAGCGGCGAGCGAATGGGGGGGGGGCACAGAGGGTGTGGAGATGGATTTTCGATGTAAGGAAAGGCAGAGGGGGGGGGGGGGGGGGAGGGGGGGGGGGGGGGGGGGGGAGGGGGGGGGGGGGGGGGGGGAATTCCCGGGGGGGGGGGGGGTAGGTGGGGGAGAG
>MASP02000758.1:0-52363 GCA_001693025.2 Colletotrichum lindemuthianum | reverse complement strand
CAGGCCTAATAGGTACCCACTATTACCTATAGGCCGTATAGGCTATTACCCAGCTGGGTACCTATAGGTAATTTCCAAGCCTACTTGCTTATATAGCCTCATACTGTCATATACAGGAAAGTGTAGACATATCTGTATATTATTGTCGGTTTAACTATTCGGTTCAACCGTTATAGCGGATAGATCATTGGGTCTGGAGTACCAGCTTATTAATTATTCACCTTTAGGATACACCAATCTCTAGTAAGCTATCTATACACACAGCAACTCATGTGAGCATCAACGTAGTTCCTTTTTGGCTAAGTTAACGGTTAATCGCCACTGGCTAGTCGTACAGCTTCCTGATAAGGAACTCCTTTTCCGAACTTCGTCCAGCACTCGCGTCCCAGTCCTCACCGCTTTGATGCCATAGACTGGCACTTTCCCGTACCAAATCTTGAAGCAGTCTTGGAGACTACCGTCGAACGCCTCCAATGCTGCCATGAAGGATGGCCAGAAGAGAAGCGCGGCCAGCAATCCCGGATTCACTCTTAATAGCTCCAATGGCCTTAATATCATGTAGGACTGCTTAAACATATTACCGCATATACCAATGACTGATGAAAAATTTAAATCTAAAGGTGAATACCTCAATAGAAATTTCGTCATGAGAGAAACCTGATGTTTTGCGAAAAGTAAATAATGAGAGCGTTATGGAATGCATGAGTCTGGTGGTAAATGATGTCAAAGCTTACACCAATATTGGCATCCTATCCTGGTAGCGAGCAAGCTCTGTTTCAAGCGGCCAGTCAACGATGTCCCTTTCAACCGTGTTGCAAAGCTCTTTCTAATTCTATTGAGACCGACGGCGTGCCACTTTTGTTTCTTGCATCTTCAAGTCGATCAAGAAGGTCGATAGCTCGTTTGAGAAGTACCAATAAACTTTGTGGTATGCCGTATATGCATTCGAAAGAGGCTATCTCGTTTGCAGCTTCTACTTGTCCCGTGGAGGCGGATAACCCGTCTTCATCAGGACACCTCATAAGAGACTGAATTACACCCTCCGGTCGAGGTATGGCGAGACATTCTTCCTTGTTGGTAGCCGAAAAGCGCGAGGCGAAGCCCTGAGTTGCAGCTGTACTTTGATAGATGACTCTGAGGTAGAAGTCGATACAATGCAAAGCAAAGCACGAGCCTTGGCCGATAGCTTGGGCTTCCCCCAGCCCATATATATTATCAATCAGTGAACGCCATCTAGGTATACACGTCAGGTGCTTGTGTCACCCAACATGACCTTTTACCAAGATGAGTTTCTCCTTTCCCACTTGCATTAGCGAAATCATACAATAACTTAAGTACATTAATTATAATCATCAACAACATTAGTCATTGTCGCCAGAAACTCTTTGTATTTTGGCCTCTCCGGCGAAGTGAGGTCGAGCGCCACAGTCTCCTTAAGCAACCCAATCGCTCTGTAACGGACCGGTACTGGGTAGCCGCCGCAGTCCACTCATCCTGTCGCGATTCTGGTGTTTGGGTGTTGGCGAAGTAATATGCACAGATGGATAGCAGAGCGTTCGGGTTCCACAGAGCATTTCGAATTCTTCATGTCGCACCTGTAATACTGAGCTCACCAACACCCTAAACGGCCCAGGGAAGGTAGATCATCTTCCATAGACTTTTCATATTGTCGATGACGCAGAAAATCAGGGCTCGATAAGTTGGAAACAGGACTGGATACAGTTTTTGGTGGAAGCCATTGGAGACAGACACCATAACCTTTACTTTCTAGCCCCTCAGATTGCACTAATAACATCCAGGCTTATTCTCGTCGCACTTCACCTTTCTCGACCAGCATATCCAATAGCTAGTAAACATCTTGGTACGTTCACGGCGCCGATGGAGCGCATGCACCGGAGACGCCATTGAGCAGTTCCGGCAAATGTTGTGGGAATGCACACTTTGTTTGCTGTATCCTCCCTCACATCGTGTAGATTAGGAAGCTGGGACCGACAAGTACTGATAGAATACAGATACTGTCTACGAGTTGGTCAAGCCGGTCCATTTCCCGACATGAGATGCTCCCATCGCGGCAAAACCAGTCCAACCGGATCAAGGCGGGTCTTGATGATGATGTATCTATCATAGATACCACCAAGGAAGGCGACAGCGAAGCCAACGATTTAGCAGATGCAGAAACGAAGCCAAGAATCCAGAACTAGCACCAGAATAGATCATCTACCCCCTGGATTTACCGTTCGTCGATCAAACATCTAGCCCGAGATAGTCAACAGGCCGAGGACAAGAGATGCCGTCCGAAGTGCAAACATTCTCATATATTTCACTACTTGATCAGTTTTGTTCGCTCATGTTTGTTTTTGTTTCCTGAGACAAGACGTTCCCAAACCATGTCACTCTACTGAAGCCCAAACGCCTCATCAACAAGGAAGCATTTTTCTTTTCCTCATAGCCATTTCAAGCTCTACCATTACCCTGTCTCCAGGTCCGGCAGAGGCCCCCTTTAGAGTTGAAGCCTCAAATGACAGAAAAAGTCAGGGGTGACGGCACTTTCAACTGGGGGCTATAAGTTTCTTAGTATTCCCGATATATCGATCATTATGCCAGATCTGTACAAGAAACGACAATGGTGGCTTGAGCTGGAGCATATGGTAGGAGACGCCTTTCGAGTGTTTGCCCGCAAATGCTTCACCGAGGGGACGACTGCAACAAGATGCTCCTTGGCAACCACCACAACATATTGGACCTTGAGAGCTACTATATCTGTGTCTGTATCGTCCGAGACCTGAAGCGCGACAGACGCAACGGCGCCCTCGACATCAGCGTGCGGCCCCTCCATCGATGGTTGAGCGGTACGCCCTCAACACAGGTGACAGCCCCTCACGCTGTGTGCTACGGCATCCGCATGGACGCCGTGTACGACGCGCTCCCCGGCGAGATCCTGCACGCGGAGCCGGCCATCTCGCTGCTGCTGCTCCGTGCTCCGCAGCGAGTCTTGAGAACATGCAGGATTCCGTGCCGGCCATATACTAATTACATGCTCCAAGAACAAAAGAACCAGCGTTCCAAGGAGCTCGGCGACCGCCGCTACGCCTGCCCCAACCTACTGCTGAACAAAGGTCCGCACCATGGCCCATGGTCGAGCAGGGCCAACGAAATGCCGGGCGTCTTGGCGGCGATCCTCAAGGGCAAGGAAACTAAGCTGACGGGCGCCGAGGTCTTGTGGCCTTGTCCATCTGCCGGTCGCTTTTAAAGATAAAAGATTGGAGGATTCAACTTGTTGTTAATTATAACGCAATTATCCTTGATAACAGAAAAGGACTTTCTTCATTGGTGTGTGGACAACTTTCTCTACTAAAAAGAATCAAACGTAAAAAGATGTGTCTCACCTGATACTACTGCAGAGTCTATCTGCTGAAGCCCCTAAAAACACAAATTTCCAATATCGCCCTTTGCAGAGCAACAATCCAAGAATTTGTTGTTGTTGCCTAGATTGCTCGTAACGCACTCCAGGTTTAACCCACCACCCATTTTCCCTAATCCCGCGCAACATGTCTTAGTGGTAGCCGTGCTATCACACTGGCATTGAGACCGTTTCATTCTGTACCAGTCAGTGGTTGGCATTTATATTATAACCGCAAGCTGAGGGGGGCATTGGAAAGAGGAAATTATACATACAGACTCGGAGAGGACTTTGCAGTAAGTGCGATGTCAGGTACAGCAGCTGCAGCTGCACTCAAGCAGAACAGAGACGCGGCTAGGCCTGTAGAGATCTTCATGGTGACAGTTGGAAGCGTAAGATAGTAGTAGTCTGCAAAAAGGAGACAAGTATGTAAACCAAAATAGTCTGCAACGTAAGGTAAAAGGCGAAGGAAGGACTAGGGAAGTGTAGAGAGCTCTGCTGGTAGAATTAAATAAGTCCAAAAAGGGGGTAATCATCAGTTAGATAGACTAAAATATTGATGAAACTGGCTTCCGTAGCTTCTGCCCTGCAGCACAAACTCCAAACATGCCGGCATAAACTGTGGGGACCGGCGACATTCACATGAACTGGATCCCAGTCAGACAGGCCAGTCCGGCGGCATCTTCGCTCAGCCCGTCTAGCCCTCGGTCTCCTGATTTGTTAGACCTCAGAAGCTACAGAATGCTCTGTTGTCCTAACTTGCCAGAGGGCACATCAGCGCCTGCGTGTCATCCATGATCGCAACAGAGCTTTTTTTTTTTTTTTTTTTTTTTTTTTTTTTTTTTTTTTTTTTTTTTTGGCAAAACAAGTTAACTAGCCCTTAATCAATTTCAACCGGCTTTAGCTACTCTTGCTTCTCCTTCTACAGTCTAGTGGGGCTGAATAATAACTAACTGAAAACTAATAAACTCTGATGGCAATTTCGTGAGTTAGTTACAGTGTCTTTGCGCGGTCGGAACGTTGTTGTGCCACAGCAAGTCGCAACCTAAAGGGGGCGGAAGAATGTTAAAATAATCATGGAACAACAACGAAACAGATATAGTTTCAAATCTATTCCAAGGGGCTATACCTGCATTTAGGCTCCACCCACCTGCCGCTTTTTCCATGTGCGTGGACCTTCCTCCCAACTGATTTTGTCGAATTAATCGTGTTGTATTCTCAGGACCAAAAATGGCGTATGAGACTACGGATATACTATATACCTCTCGGGAGTATATAAACGAGATTCTGTGAGGTATATACTAGAGGTATATCTCTCTTAATCTGATATACCCCCCCAGGGAGAGATCTCCAGAGCTTCTCTCTACTAGTATACGTTTTGTAAATAAACTTAAAAATAAATCTTTTTATTTAGAACTCCTTTAAGATTACTATAAATACTCTCTATATTTTTTCGCAATTTCTTGAATAATAATTATAAGTTATATAAGTGAGATATTAATTAGTTAGAGGAGGGTTAATTTTATTCTCTAGATTTAGCTTCTTATTAACTGAGATATCTTAAGTTTCAGTATAAGTTATTAAACTTATTATATAGCTATATAGTTTATTTTTCTTTTCTTTTTTAGCTTTGATTTTTTATTAAATAGTATATAATTTTCTGAATAGGATCTCTTTACTATTATATTACTAATTTTATATAGAGATTTTAAAATATTTTCTCCTACTTATAATAACTCTCCTAAAGAGATTCCTACTTCTCCCTATATATCTCCTACTAATATTAAGTATATTAAGGAAGTAATTAATAGTGTAACTAAAACTACTATTAGTAAAGTTATTAGTAATAAAATTATTACTTATAATAAAAAGTATTCTAATTATAAGGAGGTTAAGGGGAATATTCCACACTATTCTAAATGTCTAGTAAAATATTTTATATCCACCCCTAAATCCTCTATATCTACAGCTAAGAAGCTAAAGAGAGCTACTACCTCTAAAAGCTTTCCTACTATAAAGGCTGCTAAGGTAATTTTAACTTTATTAGATTATAAATATAAATATATTAGTAAGAATAATAAGGATAAGCTTTATAATCCTTATCTTAACTACTTCTTTTTTCTCGCTAAAAGCTAAAGTTAATTTAGTATTTACTACTGAGGCTTCTATTATTATTATAAATACTATATATCTAGTAGTATTTATAAGTTAGATATAGAAGTAACTATTTGCCTCTATATTAAGTTTCTTACTATATATAATAATAAGATAGTTAGATTTATAATAAGTATTTCTTCCTAAGGTTTCTAATTTAATTTCTAATTTATATATTTTTAGACTAAGGATGCTAAATATTAAGAGTTTTATAATATTATTACTACTACTTATAATAACTATTATATTTCTGCCTCTACTACTAAGAGTAGCTTTACTTCTTACGCTATCTCTATAATACCTATAGTTTTTATAGTTCCTATTACTACTATTTTATCTCTTATAAACCTTTTTATTAGTAATATTAGTAGTATTAATTTTCTTCTTTTAGCTGAGAGCCTAATTACTAACTTACGTTACTTACTTAAATTCTACCTTTCTATTATACTGAACGGCTATATTCCTAATATCCTTCTTAAATCTCTTCTTAATATATATAAGTAGGTAATTTATTATAATAGTCCCTTAGGATAGTAATATAGTTTCTAGTTTTCTTATTTTAGATTTTAGTTCTAGAGGATTTGTTTTTACTTATAGGTTTTATACTCTAAATATTCTTTTACTTATAAGCTTCAGCCTTAAATTAAGAAATACTTTACTTTCTTACGTTTTTAGTTTATTTAATTATAAATTTATAAGGTTTCTAATTAAGTTATATTCTATACTGACTCTAACTGAGAGAGTTTAAATTATATTTTCTTATTTTTCTTAAAGTTACTAGTATAGTATTACTTGAGGAAGTTCTTTTAGTAATATAAATTAAGTTACTTTTAGAATCTTTTAAACTGTTATTTAGGTAGTATTTGTATTAGACTGTCTATTATAAGTTATATTGAGGGAATATAAGTAACTAATAATTTCTTTTTAGAGATCTCTTAATAAAATTAGTAATTATAAATATCTATATATTTCAGATAAGTTTAAAGTTTTATAATTTTCTTTATTATTAAGTTTACTATTTAGAGGTTATTATATTTAATCTGAATTATTATTAGTATACTTTTAGAGATAGGAAACTTTATTACTTTTAAGCTTCCTATAGGTAATTAAAGTTATAATAAGGCTAGTAGATAACTTGCAAATAATACCTTTTTAGCTACTAAAAAGAGAGAGAGTAGTTTTACTTCTATAGTTAATATAGTAACTATAGATTATTTTATAGTTTTCTAAGTAATACTATCTCTAAAGAGTTTTATTATAAGGTTTTAAGAGTTTTTTTAATCTTATATATTATCTCTGAAGTTTATATTAGAGGAGACTACTAGAGTATCTTTTAAGCTTCTAGGTTCTATACTATACTTAAAGTATAGATATTAAGTTTTATAGATATAATTAAGTACTTAATTTACTACTTCTTGATACTAAAGCTCTAGGTTTTAGTTGAAATAGGTTAGTTAACTAACTGTAAATACTAGATCTAGTTTTATTATTACTACTATATATAATATAATACTAACTTTCCTCTAGTAGAGGTTAATCTCTTAATATAGAGTCTCTCTATTATATAAAAGGAGTTTCAAGTATACTATTAGGGAGTAATCTCTCTCTTTAAGCTTATAGCTTTCTGGTAGGAATTTATAAGTTTTTTCTATATATATAGCTTATAAGAACTATAATTTTTAAATTTCTTAATTATATAGTATCTTAATATCTAAGAATTACTATAAATTCTCCCCTCCCTTAAGGTAATATTATAATTAAAAACTTCTAATAGCTTCCCTCGTGAGACTTTTATATATTTTTAGATATACTAAAATATAGTTATTAATATAGAAGAAGAATAGAATCTAGCTTTTTCGCTAGTAGTAGTCTTCTCTAGAGATATAAGAGAATTATAAGTTCTTTAAGTTTTTCTTGAGATATTACTACTAAAA
The DNA here is from genome assembly GCA_001693025.2 of Colletotrichum lindemuthianum. Lineage (NCBI taxonomy): Eukaryota > Fungi > Ascomycota > Sordariomycetes > Glomerellales > Glomerellaceae > Colletotrichum > Colletotrichum lindemuthianum. Next base: position 44,875 of record MASP02000758.1, on the reverse strand, counting down.
AATAGAAGATTAATAGAGACTATATAGTACCTTCTGAAGCTTCAGAATCTTTTCCTATTTCTTATACTCAAGAGGTATCTTTATATAGATCTCTTTATTAATATCTATATAGATAAAAATATTAATTATATTATACTGAAGAAGCTTAAGGTTAAACTATACTATAATTACTATAAGTATCCAAAATAATATTCCTACAAATGTTACTATATAGATATTATATGTATCTTTTAGTTACTAGTTTCCTTATATTATTAGGTAAGTTTTTAACTTAAGTAGTTACTTATATTTATTAAGCTTATATATATAAATTTAGTAGTAACTAAGAATTATTTAACTTCTCGCGGTTAGCTTATTAACTTTATCTTATAACCTTAAGACTTAGTAACTTTATAAGTATATTTCCTTAGTTTCCCTGAAACTCTATACTAATGGGTAAAGATTTTAAGGGCTTATACTCTTCTTAATATAGTTTAGATACTTTTCTCTACTTATAAGCTACTACTGAGATATTAGGAGGAGAAATAACTCTCGCTAGTATATATCTTAAAAGCTTGAGGATTTTACACTATATAATAGTAATTAGGATCTTCCTGAGGGTATATAAAGCTCCTCTCAATTCTGTTTTAAGTTTTTTAGACTACTTAAGAATGGCAGATATCTCTATAAATACTTTAGAGGTTTCTTATGGATCTCTTTACTTACTTTATCTAGTAGCTTTTTTACCATATACTCTAAATTATCTACCTTATTAGGATCCTCAGGCTAGCTAGGCCTTAAGTATCTATTAAATATAGTGACTGGTTTTATATAAGTTTTAAGATATTTATATATTTTATATCCTATTAGAAAAGTAACTTAAAAAAGTATTTATAATATTATTCTTACTATTCTGAGATTATATTATATTCACTTTTCTACTTTATACTAAATCATAAATACCTCCTAGAATGTTATTATAAAGCTTATAGGTGCTAGGGAGGTTAGTAGTATTAGTTAGAATTTAAATTTAGTTTTAGTGAAAAATAGTCCCTCTTCAGGATCTAGTTTATCTTAAGGATCTTAAGTGTTTATTTATTTAGCATTTAAAGTAGTTAAGGAAAATTCTATAATTTTATCTATTTCCTTATTAGTATTTTACTTTATAGCTATATTTTTTAACTACTTTATAAGTTTAGCAATTCTCTTCTAAATCTTTTTAAGGTTTATCTGAGAGATTTCTAACATAAATCCTTTAGGTTACTATTAAAGAACTCTTTCTCGTTAAAAATTATATTTCTTATTATGAAAACTTCTTTCTGAAGAGGGTTCTAGATTCTAAAGTAGTTACTTAAGATGTAGCTAACTAGAAATTCTAAGAATGCTTTTAGTGTAAATTTCTGGCGGCAGTATTACTTAAGCTAAGTTTCTTAAGTTATTATATATACTTAGTATCTATATATCCTTAAGTGGAAGAGGTTTAGAGTTACTATATATATATTTTTATTCTTCTAGAAGTAATAATAAAATTATTTATATAGTATCTTTTAGTTTTAAGAGACTAAAGGTATATAGTTATAAGTGTATGTAGCAGCTTTTAGGATTTTAGGTTATAAGATAGGAGGAAGAGATATTCTAATTACTATAGATTTTGTATATTTTTTAATTACTACTACTACTTTCTCTACCTTACTATTTTAAGTCTGAATATTTAGTATAGAGGGTTTGAACTTAATATTTTTCTCTCGAATTTCTATCTGGATTACTTTATACCTTTAGATCTTATTATTTATCTTAATCTTCTTAACTGATATTTTATATATAGTTTTTAGGAAGTTAAGAAACTTTCTAATTACACTTAGAAGCTTCTCTATCTTCTTTATATAAAAATAGAAATTCCACACTAAGCTTATTACTTAATCTATAAAGATTATAGTAAATATATAGTTTTTATAATCCTCTTTAAAGTCGTAAAAATTTATTATAATTTTCTCTCCCAGCTTAGTATATTATATTACTTCTTTCTAAGTTTTTTATACTATTTAATATATCTTACTTTTTATATATATATTATAGTTTACTATATAGACTGCTTATAAGTTCCTATTCACTCTGACGTTTCTTATAATAATTAATAAATAGTTTATTACTTCAGGTTCTGAGTATTCTAGTTTTGAATACTAAAGCTCCTGAGACTTAGCTATTAGCTACCTTCGTGAGGATATAATATATTTATATAGCTTGCAGGGTTTAGGAGGTTTATCTTTAGGTAGTAACGTTTACTTTATAGACGCCTAGAAGGATACTTCCTTAAGAGAGTTATACTCTAGTATATATTATCTATTTATAATTTTAAGAAAGTAGAAGTAGCTTTTATCTACCTTTTAAATATAGTTATTACTTAGATTCTAATCTTACTATAACTTACACTTACGAAGTTTTCTGATTAATATTAAGTTACTTACGAAGTTAGGATATAGTATAACGTTAAATAAATATAGTTTTATAGGGTTTTAGGGGCTTTATACTTTTATTTCTATATTACTGTAGCTTTCTATAGCGATCTTCTAAATATTAGCCTAGAGGTAGTTACTTATTATAGCTCCCAAGAGTATTTAAAACTATTTAGTACTATTAAAAATATATATTATTAATTCTGAATTTAGAATTATAAGTTTTGTAAGGATATAGAGTTTATTTAAGATTATTAGGGTTGTAGTAGTCTTTCTGCGAGAGTATTTATATAGTTAGGACTTTAAGGTTAAGTCTGTAACCTTCTTTATATACTTTATGAATTTTTTATTAAACTTTATCCTTCTATCTATAACTTACTGGACACTTAAGCTGGATTTCCAGGTGGGATATTTAAGCTGCTTATTAATATAGAAGTATCTTAAGAGAGGATATTATAGCTAGTATATCTTACAGCTAGAGCTTCCTTTTAACTTACGGTCCTTATTATTATTAGATTCTTATTTATAGTGCTTATCTGTATATTAATTAGGAGCTTCTCTATCTTATTAAGTTTAGTTTCTACTTTAGTTTCTTAATATAGTAGGGGAACTCTCTTAAGTTTCTTTATTGTTATTAGGAGTATCTATAAAGCTAAAAACCCCTCTTACGGGTCTACTTTAAGTTAGGGTAATTTCTAATTCCAGAAGAAAGAGCTAAGTGTAGCTTATAATCTTAATTATTATTAGGATACTATTATAGGCCCTAGGGGAGACTGAAACTAAATATAAGAAGGTTTATAATTTAAAATAGCTGCCTCTAAATCCTCTAGTATATTCTGGAAACTAAATTGAAAGCTTACGAGAGTTTAGTATTCTTATATTAAGGTACTTATAGATTATTTTCTCCCAGTGAGTAATTTATACCTCTATATTACTCCTTAAGTTTAGCTTCTTTCTTATAAGCTTAGTGAGAGTTACTATATATTCTGTAATTACTTCTGCCTGTCTCTTAATCTCACTATAGTTTATATAGTTTTTAAGTTTAAATAGCTAGATATTAAAGCTTCCTGTAGTATTATAAGAATATTTTAAGAAGTTAGGAGAGATAGTATCTCTAATATACTTTTATGCTACTTATATTCTTTTTATTTTCTTATAATATATTTTTACCTAAAAGGTGTATTTAGAGCGTCTTTTCTTATATAAGATTATATTTTCAGTTGAGAGGTACTTAAGAGCTATAGCCTATAGGATATTACTTTCTGTATTTAGAATTATTATATTATCTCCCTCCTTAGGGGTTGCAGTTTGAGATAGGCCTGGAGTATATATAGAGCGTCTAGATCTTAATAGGTAATTAGAGATTTCTGGGATCACTAGTTCAGTAGTGAGCTATTTATATTTAGCGTTTAAGGTGCCTGGAATTACTTTATTATAAGTTTCAGGGTTTATAAGATCCTAAAAGCTATAGGAATAGTATAGGGATTTAATTTAGTTAATTTAGAGGATCTAGTTTTTGGGGCTACTTAGAATGATCTTTCTAGTAGAGGTAGATATTACTTTTTAGATTCTTAAGAGATTTTAAATAGTTATAAAATAACTAGTATAGTATATAAGATTCTTAATTAGTAAATTAATTATATTATATTCTCAGGACTAAAAATAGCGTAGGAGATTATAGATATACTATATACCTCTCGGGAGTATATAAATAAGATTCTGTGAGGTATATATTAGAGGTATATCTCTCTTAATCTGATAGATTTGTAGGGGTTTGATTTATATGCAGTGTAACACTGAAAAACCTTATAATTAGAAAAACTTCACGATTAAATATAGAGTTAGAGGTAACGTTACACACGTAGTGCTATTTTTATATTATATCTGCAGAAAGTTCCTATCACTTAAGGCTTTCTCGAGGCTTATTGCTATACTAAATATATGATTATATTTGTATGACAGAACTCGTTAACTGCTAGCACTATGAAGCTTATACTTGCAGGATATGTGCGTAGTGCTAGCAGCTGGTAGTAATGTAATGCCTAAACAATATATTATATAGCCTAATTGTTGGTTTCACTAGGGGAAGGCACGTCGTACGTGTTGTTACGTACGGTATGCTGATAGGGTTGAAGGTGTTGATTCGTAGTGCGTGGCCTATGGGCTACGTATAGGCTAGATCTGTCAGAAATAACGCGTTCGAGCGGCAGAGTTTGCACCGTTCGAGCCTCAGGCACTCGTGGCGTCTCCACGGGCCTCGCCTACTTAACCCAGTCAAAATGGAGCCTCGCGCGGTGCGCGTAGCCACATTTAGTTACAGATAATATATACCAGATTTTACCCCCTAATTATATATAATAATTAAGAGTCTCACGATACTGAAGAGCTACTAGGCTAAAAAGTATATATTATAATAATTTTACGTATCTTAAATACTAGGATATCTACTGAAAATATCTCTATTTTAATACTTAAGGAAGCTAACTAGTAGATTACTTAGTATAACTCCTTTAAGGTAGAAGCTAAGGCTTATAACCTATAAAACTATTTTAACCCTAAAATAGACGCTTGAAAGAGCTTCTATTTAGTAGCCTCTTAAGAACTCCTTATATATAACTTTCCTAAGGTAAAAAAAAGTAAAATGTCTATAGTAACGCTCGAAATAAACACTCTAGAGACCTTAACTCTCTCTAGTATTCTTAATAAGTTTACCCCTATAGAGTAAACCTATCCTAAGGAATTTTAACTTCCACTTAAAGTCTCTAAATAGATCTATATTTAGGATACTATAGACTTTATAGAGAAAAGCCTGAAAGTCTATATAACTATCTATATTTTCTATAATATAAGAATTTAAGAGTATAAATATAAGTAGTTAAACTAAATCTATATATTATTTTAAATCTGTAAATATATTAGTAACGTATTTAACTGCTAGTATTATAATATAGAGGGGGATTTTACTATATAATTAATAAACTTTTATAACTACTTCAGTATTATAGATAATCTCTATCTCTAGTAAGTAGCTACTATATATTATAATATATTCTAGTCCCCTAAAATTAAGTATCTTACTATATAGATATTAACTAAAAAATAGTTTCAGAAGTAGTAAGATACTATATATAAAGCTTAAATAGTTAGCTATACTCTCTCTATTATAGAGGTATTTTAGGTTAATAACTTTATACTCTCTCTAGCTTACTTACTAATTAAATTATATACCTAAAGCTATATACTAATAGTCTATAGTTAATAAGATATAATATTACTAAATAAAATTATCTTAATTATTATAGAGACTATATAGTAGCTTCCTAAAGCTCTCTATTAAGGTAAAATTAGCTATAAAGTATTTAATATTACCTTAGAGGCTACAGATAGTAACTTAAACTCTTAAGATAGTAAAAGATATTTTAATAACTTAGATAGACCTCTATATCTTCTTAAGTATAGTAAATACTACCTACTCTCATACTATTATTATATATATTTATTACTTATGTATAAAAGTTAGATACTTAATACTGTAATTAAGGAGAGAATTAAATAATAAATTCCTTCAGATTTAGACTTTTCAAAGAGAATCTAAAACTTTAGATAATAGTAACTATATAGTTAGCTTTCCAGCTAAAATAGCTATAATATTATATAGTAAGTTTACTATATAGAGGAATCTTAGTAATATCCTCTCTAAAAATTATTTATTCTTAATTTAGATACTTTAGTTTATATCTTTCAAGATATCAAGTATTTTATAATCTTCTGAGGAGCTCCCTCTAGAAATTATATTTAGTGTAGTATTAAGCTAGTATCTATTAAGAACTATAGAGATATTAAGATCTATATTATAACCTTAGAAGGTAAGGAAACTAAGTTATATCTCTATAATATTACTTTCTATACTTCTCTAGTGATAAACTTTATCTCTTTTTTATAATTATAAAAGTGAGGTTACTAGTAGGATACTAAGCTAAATTACCCCTCTTAACTGTAGAGGAGTAACTACTTAAAGATTATAGCTATTAATATTTAATATAGCTAATAAATTCTAAAATATTATATATCTCGCGAGAGGTTAAATACTCTAATAGTATAGTTAGTGTAATATAAACTCTCTTCTAGACATTATTACTACTAGAGATATATTATAGAGACTATTTAAAGACTTCTAAAAAGTAATAAACAGCTTTAGTATTAGTAGCTAGGATACTTTAGGAGAGAGTTTCTCAACTACCTTATCTCAGCTACACGTAACATTTATATTACTAATAGTTATTTAAAGTATAATAAGTACTAGCCTACTTAGGGGGTATATAAAACTTACAGTATTAGTAAGGTAAAATAGATTATTTACTATATAGAGCGTGAGAGTACTTTATATGCTACCTCTAGAGAGTATATTATATTTAACTTTCACTTTTATTATTAAGGCTATAGTAGTTACACCTCTTTCTTAATATTTACAGATAGGATTACTAACTACTTATAGGATTTTTATCTTATAGACTATACTGAAGTTATTATAAATATAGCGTTTGATAACTTTATCTTATTCTTTAAGTATCAGTATAATATTAATATTAAGGTTTTTAAGTGTAATAATAAAGTCTCTAGGTATAAGAAGCTAAAAGTTATCCTAACTAGTTAAGATATTCATTTTAAGCTATCTATATTATATATATAAAGATAAAATAGTAGAGTAGAGTATATTAAAGCTATTATTAAAGCTTACGTAAGAGCTATAAGGGAAGGAAGCAAATTACCTCACAATCTCTAGCCTGAAACTATATATATATTAGTATTTCTCTATAACTATATACTAATAAGCTTCTTAGGCTAGTAAATACTATACTAGAAACTTTATAAAATTACTTAAAAAGATAATACTGTAAAGCTAGACTTAACTTACTTTTATATATATAGCTATAAATATTTTATTCTTACTATAAGTATAAAACTTAAGTATAACTATCTTACCTACCTTAAGAAGCATATTTTTATTAGCTTTTTAGTTAGCTATACTTTAACTAACTAGTTTCGAATATAGAATTTTTTATAAAATAAGGTTATTATAATTTATAATATCTCTTTTAATAAGATAATATTTTTTTATAGTAATTTAGTCTCTCTATAAGATAATTTCAAAAAGTTCAACTTTAATAAGATCTCTTATTAGTTATAAGAGTAATTAGCTATAGTAAAGCTACGTGAAGCTAGTTTAGATATTTATTTAAGTTTAAGTGAAAAGCCTAATAAAGTTATCTATACTGAAGATATAGAGGGTAGCTATAAGAGCTTAGGGTTTTATATCTATACTATAGTTAACCCTAAGCTTTCTGAGGCTCTATATAAAACTATAAAGTTTATATTATTAATTCCTCTAGAGTTACCTACTATATTCTTCTATAATTCTATTTACATAGATAAGACCATAGGGGGGTGAGGAGATTAGATACCTCTAGGGAGAATTAAGTATAAGGGATAAATAAGATACTATACTAAAGTAGCTAGGAGGTTTTTATTTAAAGCTACCTTTTTAGCTAATATTCTTTAGTTATTTTAAGATACTTCTAGATACTTCTACTTATAGCTACAGAATTATATAAGTTATTAACTAGAGAGGGTTCTAGAGGGTTAAATTTCGAGAGGACTCTAAAAGATTATTATAAGTCTGAAAGATAAATTTCAGCTATAAGGTAAATTAGATAGTGGAGAATACTTAAAATATAGGGAAATAGAAACTTCCACTCTAGGAGTCCTATAATAGAGGTTATTATTATTATTTATATCTCACTTAATAGTACTTACTTATCTATATATTAAAGTTATAATAGTAGCTGAAAGAGCTTATCTTAAGAGTTATATTAAATTATATTCCTAGAGTGAAGTTAGTAAAGTTCTTACGAGGGGTTTAAAAGTTCTAGGTTACTACTAGATTTATATTTATAAGCTTAATAAATATAGATACCTCCTTAAAATTAAGTTTTAGCTTATTATTTATAGAGACTAATAACTGCGAGATAACTATAAGATCTTTATAGTTACTCTAGTAGGTATATCTTTTTAAACTCTTATAGTAATTACTAACCACTTGAATTTTAAGCTACTTTAATATAATATAATTAATATTTTTATCTAAGTAATATTTAATAAGGTGGTCTATATAGAAATACTACCTAATTATTAAAAACTTAGAAAAATCTACTATCTAAATAAAATACTTTATAACTTTTAAAAGTCTTTTCTCCTTTAGTAGTATTATCTAGAGGTAGGTTTCAAATACTTTAGTTTTAAGCTTACTACGGGAGAGCTATATTACTAACTTAAGGGGTATATTATTTTCTTCTTTTATATTAATAACTATATACTTTCCTTTCCCTCAGAAGAAATATTTAAAATATTTATACTATTAGTAGATCTCTAAAAGAAATATTATCTTGAGGGAAGTAAAAACCTAAAGTGGTTCCTCAGTATTAAGGTTATTTAAAATTAAATAATAAAATAGTTATAGCTCTCTTAAGTAGTCTATATTAAAAAGCTTCCTAAATATCTCATAAAGTATATATAGTATATTAAACAGTTTAACACTCTCCTCAGACTTAAAAAACTTCTCCTATAATATGATTAAGCTTCCTATATAGAGACTAAATACTACTAATAAGATATTAACTTTATTAATTATATTATAGTTATAATAAGACTAGATATTACTTATACAGCCAGCTAATTATCCTATTTTAATTAGAATTTTAGAGATAACTACTAAGTTAAGACTAAATAAATAATATAGTATCTCAGTAAAACTCAGAATCTTTACTTTAAGTTTAGCTATAAGTTTAGTGATCTATAGGATAACTTTATTATTACTATAGATACTAGCTTTATAGATAATAGTAAGGATCGAAAAAACTCTTAAGTTTATATTATATACCTCTTTAGTAGCTTTATAGTATAGTAAGCTAATAAATAAGATATTATAACTACTTTAATAACTAAAGTAGAGTTTTTAGTATTATTATAAGTAATATAAGAAGCTATTTTCGCTGGCTACTTTATTATTATATTTTAAGTAGACTTTATAATTAATACTTTCAGTAGAAGTAAGATATATAAACCTTATTCAGTAGTCTAAATTCAGTATAATAACTAGTAAAGAATATATTTTATAACTGCTAAAATAATATAACTATATATAAAGTTATAGTATATTAATATCTATAACTACTAGTTATAGTAAGAAGTTTAGTAAGGATATTTTAAAATTAAATATATATCCTCAGGAGATTTTATAGCTAATAGCCTCATAAAATCTCTCTAAAGCTGCTAGTTTAGTATTTTTATTATTTAGATTAATATAATAAACTAGTTTAACTGCCTGAAAATATAGTAAGAAGAGAAACTTTAAGAGAGACTATCTATATTAGTATTTAAGATTCTTAATAAGGCTCTTAACTACTAATTAGAACTTATAGATTCTAACTCTAACTATAATATAGTTAAAAAAGGACTTAGGGACGCCTAAGGTGCCTAAAGCGCCAGGAGGCATCCTTAGTCTAGATAATAAGGGATATCTAAATAATCTGTAAATAGTATTACTCTTCCTACTATAGGGGTGGAAGGTTAATAAGAATAATAAGGCTATAAAAAGAATCTCTCACGAGATATAAATAGAGTATTTAAATTAGTATTATTTGAAAGAGCTAGCTTACAGATATAACCCTTAAGGCTAGAGGGGTATGTTAGAAATAATATGTTTAAGTAGTAAAGTTTATACTGTTTAAGCCTCAGGTACTTATAGCGTCTCTATAGGCTTCGCCCACTTAACTCAGTCAAAATAGAGCCTCACGCAGTATATATAGCTATATTTAGTTACAGATAATAGACACCAGATTTTACCCCCTAATTACATACAACAAGATCTAGGTGCCCTAGGCAATTAGTTACTAATTATCTGGCAGGTAGTAATAACTAGTAGCTAGTTGTCACTAGTGGCTGGGTTCCGCCACTAGGCTACGCTATATAGTCAGTATACTGTAGGATCCTAATAGCTTTATAGCTATTACACTACTGACACTAGTAAACTTCCTTTTTACCTTTTAACTATAATATATTATATCTCTATATATAAGATAGAATTAATTAAATAATCTATATTTTTTAACTGAATAACTTTCTGGATTCCCTCTTTTTATTCTGAATAAGTAATCTATCCCTCTATATAAACTATTATATTATTTATATTAATAAATCTCTCTAGAATATAGTTTAGAAATTCTTTAGTAAAAATATTAATAAGGTTATCTTTACTATAAATCTACTATATTTTATAAAGTTCTAAATATTTATATAATTACCTTAAAGTTATAATATTAATTATAAGTTTCTTCTCTTTTATAATATTAAGTTTTATAAAGTATTTATATAATAAGTTTAAGTTAGTATAAATAATTATAGGAATAGGAGAAAGATTATAATAAGTTATAATCTTTTATAAAGATATAATAATAATATATATAAAATCTATATTAGTAACTATAATATAGATCTTTAAGGTAAGTATACTTCTAGTTATTTTTTTACTTTTAGTTAAAGAATAATAAATTAAGTTACTTTAGATTATAAATATACTGTTACTAGTAGCTATCTCTTAGTTTAAGATTATTATAAATTCTAATTAAGATAATAGGTTAATATTATTAGTAAAGAAACTATCTATAAAAATATAGAGGTATATTTTAGAGAGATTAAGAGGGATAAAGGTTAACTTTTAATCTAAATATTCTATTTACTATTTAATATATTTATTAAGAGGAGTAATATTATTACTAGAAGATTATTATTATTATATTATATATAAGGGGTTAAAGAATACTTCAGGCTGGTAAATTAAAATAATATATACTCTATATATATATTATCTAATATAGTTTTCTTTTTATATCTCAGGATTTATAAGGATATTAATAATAGTAAGCTTATAGCTTTAGTTTTTATTTAAGAAGGAGGTTTTTACTTTAGAGAGAGAGTATACTATTATTCAATATTAATAATATTAACTTTATAAGGAAGATCTTAGATTTTATTATAAATAAGATTTTTGCTAGTTCTTTATCCTCTTATTAAGTAAAAATAATATCAGAAAGACTACGGATATTATTAGTTTATATACTAATTATACTAAATATCTTATTATTAAGTTTAGATATAAAGAGGTAAGAATTATAGATAAATATTTCTATATATAATTATTCTTTATAGTATTTTAAGTATATTACCTACTAGTAGATACTAGTTTTAGCTAAACTATAGAGTAATTTAATAATTTCTATTATAAATCCTAGAGGATATTAGTTTTTAAGGTAAGTAGGTAATTTAGCTATAATATATCTTATAAGTTTAGTTTTAGCCTAAATGTAAGCCTAAATAATATCTTTTAGCTAAAGAAAGAAGCTTTTATGTTTTATTAATATAGAGGTAATAGCTATAATTAATCTTTAGCTACTTCTCTGAATTATAGAAGACTAAGTAAGAATTATAAGCTTTCTATTATCTCTAAAACTTTAAATTATAAGTTTTAACTTCTTATATATTTAGTTATTATCCTTATTCTTAATCTTTTTAATAATTTAAGATTTAAAGATAGTATAGTTTTAATAGAGAATAGAATTATACTAAATAATTTTAATTATACTATTATTAATAATACTTCCTACTTTCTTCTTTATTAACTCTTTAAAAGGAAAGCTAGAAATAATAATAATCTCTTTTTAGTGGAGGAATTAAGAGAGAGTCAGATTAGCTTCTTTCTTAGCTATAAGGAAGGCTATAAATTAGTTTTCTTAGTTACTTTCTTATTAAGAGAGATTTTCCTAGTCTAATATAATTCTTAAGAGTTTAAGGAATAACCTTATAATTCTCTAATATTTAGTATACTTATTCTTATTAGAAGGTAGTAATATATTATTTTTAATATAAAGAGGGAGGATACTATTATCTTCTAGTATCTCTGGGATATTTAGAGGTTTAAGGATAATAGGAAATAAAATTAAAATAGGTAAGGCTTCTTAAGAGGAATCTTGAGCTTTATTAATATTATTATTATTATATCTATAGTGGAAGTATTTCTATACTTCTACTAGAATATATAGTTAAAGAGAATTATTATTACTCTTATAGTATATTTTTATAATAGTTAAGTAAAACTCTTAAGGAGTATAAAGAAGGTTAATAATATATATTTTACTATAAGTAGTAAGTAGATAGAAGAAGCTTTATTAATCTTTCTTTTCTCACTATATATATATAAGAGACTATAGTAGGAAGCTTATAACTTAAGATATATTAGAATTATTATAAGTAACTATAGTAGTATTAATAATCCTTTTTATATACTTATAGTAGATAGTTTCAGTTACTATTTAGATTACCTATATTTATAAGATTATCTCTAGGGATAAAGTAGAATCCTCAGTAAGCTAAAAGTAGACTCTAAAAATAAGAAGTATAAATATAAGACTATTTAGACTAATAATGTTATTTATTAACTTATAAGTAGCTTAGAGATAATATTCTTGCGATAATAATAAGTATTCTTACTAGTAGATCTTATATATATAATAAAGAAGAATATAGTAATATTCTATCTTACTAATACTATTATAAATTTTAATAAATCTAATTCTGATAGTTAAGTTTATTATTTTAGCTTCTAAGTGGAAGTTTTTAAATTAGAAGTTCATCTTAGTATTAATAGAGATAAAATCAGATAACCTTAGGTAAATATTAATTCAGTATATCTTAAAAACTTCCTATATTAATCTCACTAAAATATTAGGTAGAAATTAAGTAGTATTAAAAGTTATAGCTATATTAATAATATAGAGGATAGAGTAGTTACTTTTAAAGTAAAGAATATTAATAATAACTTTAAAGTTAAAGTTAAGGGAGCGGCTGATAGCTCGCTCTCTATTGCGACTATTAGTGGACATATTACCCCCTGAAGTACGACTTCAGCCCTCCCACCCCCCGCTAACTGCTGCATCCAGCCCTAAGTTAATCCAGGCCCGAACCCCTCGCAGCTACAGCAGCTGGCATACCCACCCCACGTTAACCTTTTCGATAATAAACAACCAATAACTCCTTCCGCGTTAACCTTATACCCTCACGCCCTCACGCCCTCACGCCCTCACACTATATATTTTTCTAGTTACGGGTAGCTATATAGATTTTGAGGGGGTTTCGATTTCATTATAAAGATATAGAAGAACGATAAATTATAGAACACTTAGCTCTCGCAGACTTTTTATTTTATTCTATCTTTAAGAGGTTTATAAAAGTTCTCAACCTTACGACCTTAGTAGTTACTTTCAGCTATATATATAAAGCTCTAGCCTCACTAAAGCTATCACTATATAGATTATTACTATAAGGTCTTCCTCTACTGTAAGGTTAAATATTATAACTAGAGGTATAATTATCTATAATAATAGGTAATTTTATTACTATTTAAACTAGTTATAAGTTAGTATTAGTATTAATACTCTTACTAGGTAAATTTTACAGTTAGAAGTATATATAGGGTGAAGAGCTGAAGTACTACTATAGGTATAGAGTAAAAGTAACTCAATAAAAGTTAAAGTTAATATTATTTTAGAGAGTAAACCTAATTTAAGAGAAAGTAACACTATATATCTAATATTAGTAGTAGTACTTTTTGAAAATTATAAAAACTTCTTAATTAACTGAATATTTAACTTTATAGAGAATATTTTAAAGATATATAATAGATAGATATCTAAAATAATAATAGAGTCTCTAGATTTTGATCTCTATTAGATATAAGGAAGTAAGTATCTTATCCTTATCTAATAATATTTATAAATATCCCTATTTATATATAATTAAAATAACTTTCTTATTTTAATATAACTTATTATAGATATTGTTAAAAGTAATATCTAAATAATCTATATTAGTAAAATATAATAGAAATAAAATCTCATAAGAGACTATATAGAATATTATTCTACTAAGTAATATAAGTATATTAATTATACCTATTATCTTTATAAGTTTACCTCCTCTAAAATAAATAGAGATTAATCTTTCTCTAGAAGTTTTAAAGAGAATAGAGGAAAGGATAGTTTATTTTAGAATATTATTATAGAAGTAGCTAGCTATAAAGTAGTTAGTAGTATCTAAATTAGGTAAAATTCTTTAGAAAACTATATCTAAGTAGTATTCTTTAAGAATAAATATAGATATTAGAGTGATAATATCCTTAGTTATATTATCTTCTTTCATTAGAGTATAGATTACTACTTAGTTCTGGAGGATCTTTATAATCTTTTAACTATTTAGAGATATAAATTATTCTTTAAAGTAAGAAGTTATAAAGTTATTTAAAAAGTTACTTAGAGAATTAGATATTTTAGGTTAACTTTTAAGTTAGTAGTCTTAAAGATAATATATTACTATATTATCTTGAATAGTAGTTTTATAAATATTTTTAGAGTTATTATTTAAGTTTTTTACTTCCTCATACTAAATGAGGAAATTATAATAAGTAGATACTAATATATCTACTATATAGAAGTTAGATTTATATTAGTTATAAAAGTCTCTTCTCTCTTTAAGAGAGTATCTTATTAACTAGCAGCTAGGTTTACTATAGATATAACACTTTTTATTAAATTAGCCATATAAGGTAATAAAAGTTAAGTAACATCCTCCTCTAAATAATACTTAAGAGTATCATTAATAATTATTTCTATATCCTCAGTAAGAATTTTAAGGTAAGTTATATATCTAATTAGTTTAATATTAATCTATATTAATTAATAAGGATCCCTCAGAATTATCAGTTTCCTTAAGTATATATTAAGATATTATAGGAGGAAAGCTTATAGTAATACTAACTACAGATTACAGTTAGTTACAGACTTTCTAGTATATTACTATAAGGCTAAAGAGGGCTAGCTAGTATTCTGATACTTCTTAGTATATACTTAAGAGGTAGTTTTAGAAGCTGAAATTAGTATACTATTTAAGATGGAAGGTTTATTAAATATATATCAACTTAGTAAAAAGGATCTTCAATATCTCCTTTCTTATCTTATCTAGATTATTAATAATAATACTTCTAAATATTATATTATACTAGTTAGTAAGGTAAACCTATTAACTTTTATTATTTTTAAAGTAGTTCTTAATATAGTAAGCTATATTATAGAATATTAGGAAATTAAGGAGATTACTAAAGTAGTTAAAATAGTATTTAAGAGTCTAGTCTTTCAGTATAATTAAAAGAACCTCAGTCTATATATAGTTAAGTATATCTAGCTTTAGATAATAATCTCTAAAAATATAGATTTTTAATTGAAAAATATTATAGAAAGCTTCTTTATATTTTATCTCAAAATTATATATCTTTATAAAATTAGTTATATTTTTAGCTATTAGTATATTAACGGGAAGAGATCCAGTCTCTTAATAATTATTTATAAAGTTAATATATAGAGGAGATACTATAGGGGGTAGAGTAGGAAGTTTACATTATTAGTTCTAGTTATAAGGAGGTTATTATTCTTATTAATCTCGGAAGTCTTATTATTTAAGTTATCCTTATTATTAAGAAGTTATATCTATTACTGATAATAGTAGATTAACTATAGACTTTTGTACTTATTAAGATACTCTTTAGAATTAGTTTCTTAAGGTAGCTAGATTAACATTAAGCTTTATAAGGTCTTAATAAGTTATTTTTTATTATTATTTCTAGATTATAGAATATATCTACTAAGTAAAAATAATATTGATAAGGAAGCTTAGTTAGTTATTAATAAGTATTTTAAAATTCTGTAACTTTATAATTATTTTTTAGATTTTTTCTTTAGTCTATAGGATAAATATATCTTATTTTACTAAGTTTATAAGGATCTGGTAGATTTATTTGCTTTTTATACTAATCTTAATACTATAGATAAAGAGAGTATTCTGTACGTACTAAAGTACTCGTTTATCTATAATAGTTTATATATTCTCTAGCTAATTCTTAAAGTTATTCTTAAAAGAGTTTAGGAGGTTTCTACTAAAAAAGTAATCATATATATATATATTACTATAATCTATACTATTTAGTTCTTAATTTAGTTAGGATTATACTCTATAATAAGATTAAAGTTTTTTTATTTACTGAAGATTTTACTACTAAGAAGGAGCTCTAATTTTATTAGTATCCTTATTCTTAAAGAAATTATATTACTTATTATACTGAGGTTTTTAAAAGATCTTCTGAGAAATTCCACTAGTTAAGATATTTTACTAATTATTTCCTAATTATAGGAGAATTATACAGAAGTATAGATTAAAAGAGGGGGGATAGGGAAGATAGAAGATTCTATTTTAACTATTTATTAATCCTATTTATTAATATTATATAGGTAAAATTTGAATTTCAGAGAGAGAGAATATCTACTAGTTAAGTGAGAGAAAAGGAAGAAGAAAGTAGAAAAGTATAGGCAAGAAAAAGAGAAATATAAGGAGATTTAGTGAGATTTAGAATACTATAAATCTCTTTATTATAAAAGTTTAGTAAATTTTATAATAAAGGTATTAAATAAATATACTTATGTAAAATACTCTTAGTATTTCTTCTATAAGTTAATCTTCAATATAAATAGATATCTAGCTACCAGAATTAAGATATATTAGTATAATTACTAAAGAGATATTATTTTACTTTAAGTTAAGTAAGAGGTTATTATTACAAATATCTAAATAGATTAAGAGATTAGTAGCTTGACTTTAAGTTAAGCTTAATAATTTTCTATTACTATTTCTATCTAAATAAACTTTACTAATCTGTAGTAAGTAGTAATAATAAGATTAACTACTAATTAGTATTAGTTTTACTAGGGGAAAGTATATTATATATATTATTATATATAGTATACTAATAGGGTTAAAGGTGTTAATTTATAGTATATAGCCTATAGGCTATATATAGGCTAGATCTAGATACTCTGGGTTATTAGTTACTAATTGTCTGGCGGGTGGTGATAACTGGTAGCTAGTTATCACTAGTAGCTAGGCTCTGCCACTAGGTTACGCTATATAGTTGGCGCGCTATGGGGCCCTAATAGCCTTATAGCTATTATACTACTGACACTAATCCTATTGTCTGCCACTTCTTTCTTAAACTCAGCCTATTTATCTACTTAGAAATAAAGGATTATTCCTTATTAGTAATTTTTACATTTTTTATTAACTTTGTGGTTGGAGATGGGATCTCGAGCTACTTCAAACGGTCCTATATATATGTAAAAATATACTGCCTACTATATCTAGAGTAAGTCTGACGAGAGCTTAGCTACTAAGTCGCTAAGGTTATATCTATCTTCAGACTGGATAATAGCTACTATCTATATATATATACTAATAGTTATATAAAGATAGTAACTAAAGTTGAAATTGCATGCTCTTTGGGAGATCTATATGATTCGTAAGATTTAATATATTTGTGGTTACAGTAGGGAGAGGACCTATTAGTTTACCCGTTGGGGGTAAAAATATATACTATACGTAATCTTATAGTGTAGATACAAACTATTCTGGTAAATTGTTGTTATTATTCCTAAGTTACGTTATGTGGCGCGGAGGCTACGTACGTAGTAATAGGGCTATAGCTGTATAGAGATGTAGCCTATATAGCTATACAGGCTGACTATTTACCCGACGTAGCTATAGCGTGGTAGGCTACGAGGTGGCCTAGTTACCTATAACAGTTAAACCAAGTAGTAAAGCTAATAGGAACTTTTATTAAAGTTTTTATTAGAGATATAGCGTTACTATATGATAAAAATCAAATTATAAGGCTAACTAGCACCACTCTACCTGGCAGTATACTACCTCAGAAGAAGGATATATTAATTGATTAGTAGTGTGTATTACGTTATATATATACAGACTATACAGCTGGTTTAATTAACTATTTTCTTCATAATATTAAGACTTCCCTGGGGGGCTGGGGTATATAAGCTAACTTAGGAAGTTTCAGTAATAGTGATAATCTATCGGCTAGGACTCTAGCTAGCTGAAGTTAAGGTAATTACTAAGTTTAAGTAGTATTATCTCTCTATCTTATCTATCAATTAATATAAAAGATAATAACTTCTTATTACTTATAATAGCTACTAAGATAGGAAGAATATTAGTAGTTATTAGCTTTATTAGTAAGTTGACTTATAAGTAATTATTACAGAGGAATACTAGGGATTTCCTGGGGATTTCCCCAGGAAATCTGGTTCCAGAAAGTTCCAGGAAACTACTACGAAACTATAGCGAAATAGGCGTAATAGCTTAAACCCTAGTAATAAATATAGAATAAATAGCTATAAGGATACAGAATATTTCTATTAAGGTTATACTATATAAATATATAAGTAGAAAGCTTACCTTCTATATATAATATTAAATATAATATACTTATTATATACCTTACTACTTTATATTCCTAATTTCTATTTATAACTTCTGTTATATAATAGTATATCTAGCTATTTAAAGTAGTAATAATAATTTACTATAATTAATACTATAGTAAATTACTTATAAAAGATTTATAGAATATTGGTTCATGACTATAAGTGTATTTTTAGGAAATATCTACCTAATTAAGGAATATATAAATAATAATAATAGTAAGTTTATAATAAATAAGCTAATTAAGAAACTTTAGGTATTTAAAATAGTTATTAAGTTATAGAGAAATAAGATTACTTTATATAAGTAACGTTAGACTGAATCTGAAATACTGGTAAATAAGAATAATACTATACTGAAGTTATATAGAATCCTACTGTAATTACTCTAGGTAGAAATAACTTTATTAACTAATATAACCTATTTTAGATTTATTATTAGTTATAATATTTCTATATTACTAACCTAATTAGATATTATAATAAAGAAAACCCTAATAATTATGAAAAGTAATATATATAATTCTGAAAACTAGAAAATCCCTAAAAATTAGTTTAAGAGTTTCCAGTTAAAGATACTTAAAGAATACTTTCTTTAAGGTAGTTTAAATTAGCTTATATAGTTTACTTAAGTAATCTTCAAACTGGAAGTTTATAATTTCACTATAGGAGGCTAAATTAGTAAAATTAATAATATATATATAGGTAACTAACTAAAGAATAATATTTTAATTATATTAATAATATTAATTACTTATATTATTGAAAAGTTGAAGATTTAGGAAATCCTCTTATAAATCTATATAGAAATAGGAATTATCCTAAGAGGTTAGATTAGAGACTAGCTTTGCTTACTAATACTTAAAGAATCTAGCTTTATAAATTATATTATAAAATTTAATAAACTTACTTATTATCTCTAAAATAGTAGAGGAGTAATTATAGATAAAGATTTTATTTACTTATTTATATATAGAATAGACTCTTAATATTAAGATTAGATTACTAGAATAAGATTAGAAAGTTAGTATAGAAATATAGTAAGTTTAGAGGTATTATAGTTAAATTTTGTAAATAAGTTCTGCCTCTATAGTAAGAAGTTACTTATTACTTAGTTTACTATAATTTAGATAAGTAAAAGTAAAATTTAAATTATATTCTCTAAGAAGAGTAAGTCTACCTACTATAACTGTGGAAAGATTAGATATTTAACCTAAGATTACTATTTTAAAAAGAAAGAGACTATTAAGATAAAGATACTAGAAGAGACTCTAGAAATAAAGTAATTTATAACTAAAGTAGTTAAGAAGAGGTTATAGTCTTATTTAGCTTATATTAATTTCTATAAGTTCTATATTTTCTAGGAAGATTATAACAAAGAGGTTAGATACTAATTCTACTAAAATAATATTATAAGAATAGTAAAGTTTGTATATAAAAACTAGCTATAGAATTCTAAAGCTAATATCTATACTATTAAAAATTTATTGTAATATAATAACTATATCCTGATAATAATATTTTAGCTTATTATAATTAGCATTAAAGTAGTCTATTTTAAGTATATTAAAATAGTTACGCTAGCGTTTAATGAAAAATTAAGAATATAACTAAGGAATATTCTATATATAAAAGGATTCCCTATAAATATATTTATTAGTAAGTCACTTTATCTTAGAGGAGGATATCTCTAAGGAAATAATAATATAAATATATATAAAGTAATTTTTACTAGTCTGAATATACTAAAGTGGGAGTTTAATTCTACTATAAAAAGTTAGTAAATTACTATTACTATAATAATATTATTTTCAGTCTAACAGAAAATTAATTTAAAGCTATAATATTAAAAATTAGACTATTCAAGATACTAAGAAATAAAGTAAATAATCTAACTTATATAAGGATATTTATTATAATGAAAAGATATTATTCTGATACTATATAAAATCTGTAATCTATTAAAAAGTTTATATTATTCTCCATAAATACCTCAAGAAAAAACTATAATAGCTAGCTATATTATCTATATTAATATTAGAAAAATAAAATTAGTAAGATAGTAGAAATACTTCCTATTAGGAATAAATAATAAGTTAAAATTTAAGTTATTAACTTTTAATAATATAAAAAATAGATTAGCCTATTAGATATAAATCTTTATTATTGGATACAAAAATTATTTTAGATTTCCTATATAATTAATTTATATTAATAGAATTAGAAAATTTATAGTTACCTTTTTAATAATAATATTAAGGAATAATAAAATCAAAATTAAAGTTTTATTATTATATATTTATAAACAAAATAGAGTATTAGAATAAGTGATCTAAATTATCCTAGATAAAATTAGGATACTAATAGTTAATATAGATATTCTAGAATATCTATAAGTATAGTTAGTAATAACTACTATCTATTTTATAAACTAATTATATATAGTAATAATATTAAATAAAATTCCTATCTAGATATTAACTAAGAATCTGGAACTAGGATAGAATTTAATTCCTAAGATAAGCTAACTCTAGATTATTAGAAATATATATTTTAATAATATTAAGTTAGAAATTTAGATAAAATATAAGTAGATAAAGTTTTACGTAGAGAAAGATATCATAATTAGGTATAAGTTTAAAAAGGCCTATAGAGTGTAGATTAAGTTATAAAATAAGATTATTATTATCTTTATTACTTTATTCTATAACCTAATAAATAATAAAGTTAGTAAGTTATAAATTCTACTATTTAATTAGAAACTAGAATCTTAAAGATATGCGAGAATTATCTTATCCACCCTAAAGACTCTTTATTTATAACTGGAAATACTTAAGAAAACACTTGGAGATAATATTATTACTCAGGAGGAGTTATTTTTATATATAACTATATAGAATAATATACCTTTTTAGGAGGAAATCTAGCTATATACTAATTTAGCTATAATAGCTAAAGTATATAATAAGCTTATTAATAACTAGCCTCTTTAGAAGGAAGCTTATTTTAATAAGATAATAATACTAATTAGGAAGGAAACTCTATAGTTTATATTACCTTTAGAGGTTCGCTAGAGTATAAAACTAATAGTAAAGTAGATACTTAAATATAAGAAGGTATACTATAAGTTATTAAAAAGAAAAGTTCAAGTTATTATATAAGGATTCCTCTAAGTTTATAGAAGGAATTATATATATAGATATACTTTAATATCCTAAGTAGTATTATAGAGGATCCTAACTACTTATATATAATAAAGAGAATATACTATTAGGTAGTGGAACTTTATTAAAGTATATCTTAATAGTAACCTTAAGGAGAATATCTAT
This sequence comes from Colletotrichum lindemuthianum, assembly GCA_001693025.2. Classification (NCBI taxonomy): domain Eukaryota; kingdom Fungi; phylum Ascomycota; class Sordariomycetes; order Glomerellales; family Glomerellaceae; genus Colletotrichum; species Colletotrichum lindemuthianum. The sequence continues at coordinate 22,627 of MASP02000758.1, read as the reverse complement.
ATTTAAACATTCTCACTGCTTAATATTCATTTTACAGACTTATAATATTCTTATTATACTCAAATTATAGAATATATTATAAATTTAGCCTAAGTTATCTAGTTATAATAAATATTATATAGTTTTAGGTAGAGAGATTAATAATAATAGTAGAAACTTAAGGAAATTCTAGTATAAATAGGTTGTAAAGCTTTACTATTAGATAATACTATCTACTATAATACTAAACTGAAGGTTATAATAGCTATCTATATTAATAATATATTAATTATTAAATTAAGTAATAATATTATTATAGTCTTCTTATAGATTAAATAGGATATTAAGATTAATAATTTAGAAATATTAGATTCATTTTTAGGTATCTATCTAAAGTTTAATAAGAATAAGATAATACTCTCACAGGAAAGTTACCTAAAGGAGATATCTGAGGAATTTAGAAAGTTCCTCCATCTAGCTACTATTTTAGTAAAGTTTAAAGCCTGGAATTTTACTATCCTAATAGAAAGTCTAATTAATAAAATATTATAATAGTAGTATTACTAAGCGCTTAGAAAGCTTCAGATTGCTACTTAGATAATATAATTAGATTTATTATTTAGTTATTAGTTTTAAGTGAGGTTTTTATATTATTCTGGAGAATTCTATAAGAAGGAAGTATTATATTTTTTTAGTACATTAAAATATAGAGTAAATATTATATTAGTTGTACTATAAAGGAGAATAAAGATAATAATCTAGAACTTTATAGTTATATAGATAGTAATTATACTAACTGTAAGATTATATTAAGATTAATAACTAGATAGATATTCTTTATAGCTAGAAGGTTAATTCTATAGAGATCTTATTACTAAATAGTTATAGTGAAATTATCTATAGAAGCTAAATAATATATAGAATCTAATATAGTTTCAGAGGCTATATAGATCTGAAACTTATTTAGTAAATTAGGAGAGATAATTACTAAGTTTACACTAATATAGGTAGATAATACTATATTAATTATCTTTATAAAAGGAGAGAGTTTAAATAATCAGGCTGTATATATTAGAGTTTATAATTATTTTGTGAGAGAAGTAATAAGCTGAAATAAGGTAGTTTTTAAATATATAGAGACTACTAATAATATTACTGACAGTTCTATAAAATTACTACTAAGATTATTATTTGAATATATTAGAGGTTTTATAGGAATTAAATATTATAAAACTAATAAAAAGCTATAAAATAATATTAAAATAAAGTAAATACTACTTTAGTGAGGAGGAGTATTACAGAGGGATATTAGGGATTTTCTGTGGAAATTCTGGAGATTCCCTGGGGATTTCTCTAGGAAATCTAGTTCCAGAAAGTTCCAGGATACTATTATGAAACTATAGCGAAACAGGCGTAATAGCTTAAACCCTAGTAATAAATATAGAATAAATAGCTATAAGGGTACGGAATATTTCTATTAAGGTTATATTATATAAATATATAAGTAGGAAACTTACCTCCTATATATAATATTAAATATAATATACTTATTATATACCTTACTACTTTATATTCCCAATCTCTATTTATAGCTTCTATTATAGTAATTCTATAGACTATAGCCTTATGTAGTATTAATTAGGAGGTAGTAGCTATCAGAAATTATATATCTAAGTATTAGAGTTTACACTATTTAAACTTCAGGTATTTATACTGTCTCTATAGGCTTTACCCTACTTAAATTAGTTAAAATAGAGCCTTACGTAATATATATAGCTATATTTAGTTATATGTAATATATAATAAGTTTTGCCTCCTAATTATATATAATAATTAAGAGTCTCACGATACTGAAGAGCCACCAAGCTAAAAAGTATATATTATAATAATTTTATATATTTTAAATACTAAGATACTTACTGAAAATACCTCTACTTTAATACTTAAGGAAACTAACTAGTAGATTACTTAGTATAATATCTTTTAGGTAGAAGTTAGGATTTATAATCTATAGAAGTATCTTAACTCTAAAGTAACCTCTTAATAGAATCTTAAGTTAGAAGTTCCTTAAAAGCCTCTTATATAGGATTTTCCTAAGGTGAAAAAAAGAAAAATAGCTATAGTAATACCTAAAATCAGTATTTTAGAGAATTTAAATATCCTTAATATTCTTAATAAGTTTACTTCTATAAAGTTAATCTACCTTAAGAAACTTTAACTTCCCCCTAAAGCTACTGAAAATATCTATACTAAGGATATTCTGGATCTCTTAGAGAAAACTCTAAAAGTTTATATAGCTATCTATAATTTCTATTTAGTAAGAACTTAAGAGTATTAGTATAAATAATTAAATTAAGCCTATATAATAATATAGATTTTTAAATATATAAGTAAGATATTTTAATATTAATATTATAATATAGAGGAGGATTTTACTATATAGGTAACTAACTTCTATAACTATTTCAGTATTATAGATAACCTCTATCTTCAGTATATAGCTGCCACCTGCTATAATATACTCTAGTTTCCTAAGCTTAAGTATCTTATAATAAAGATAGTAACTAAAATATAGTTTTAGAAGTAGTAAAATGCTACATATAAAACTTAAGTAGTTAACTATATTTCCTCTATTATTGAGGCACTTTAGATTAATAATCTTATATTCTTACTAATTAAAATATATACTAAGAACTATATACTTATCATTTATAGTTAATTAGATATAATACTACTAAATAAAGTTATCTTAACTATTATAGAAGTTATTTAGTAGCTTCCTAAAACCTTCTATTAAGATAAAATTAACTATAAAATATTTAATATTACCTTAGAGGCTGTAGATAGTAGTTTAAACTTTTAAGATAATAAGAGATATTTTAATAGCTTAGATAGACCTCTATATCCTATTAAATATAGTAGAAACTACCTACTCTTACACTATTATTATATATATCTATTACTTATATATAAAAGCTAAATACTAAATACTATAATAAAAGAGAGGATTAAATAGTAAATAGCTTCACATCTAGATTTCTTAAAGGGAATCTAAAATCTTAGATAATAATAATTATATAGCTAGCCTTTTAGCTAAAGTAACTATAATATTATATAGTAAGCTTACTATATAGAGAAACCTTAGTAATATCTTTTCTAAAACTTATTTATTTTTAATTCAGATACTTTAATTTATATTTTTCAAGATATTAAATACTTTATAATTGTCTAAAAAGTTTCCTCTAAAGATTATATTTAGTATAATATGAAGCTAGTTGTTATAGACCTAAGCTTTAGGGTTTATGTAGAATATAGCTATATAGGCTCTATAGAGCTACTATTCCTATAGTTTAGTGAAGAGTTTTCACTATAGGTGTAAACTCTTTAAGTGTATTATAACACTATTTAGATACTACTGGGATATCTCTTATAGCTAGCTTCTAATATTAATAAACTTCCTACCTAGATTTAACCTAGTAGTAAATAGTAGACTAAATAGATAATATAGAAGATAATAAAGATAATAGTAGAAATTAATATTATAGAACCCTTAATAGGGATTCTAATAAACTAATAGTAGATAAATCTAATTACAGATAAAAACTAAGATTTCTGAGAGGTTCTTACGTAATTCTAACGGAATTATAAAGCGGTTTTATAGATTATATAGATTTCTTTTATAAAGAGGAAGTTTCTTCTAATTAGCGTTTCCTAACTGACAGGACTCAGGGAATTCAACTATATTCGGTTCACACTTTAGTTATTATTGGTCGAACGCAGTATGTGTATAGGCTACAAATTGACGGGAAAAGGTATAACATATAAAAACGGTTTTTTACACTAAGAAAATAGTGATTCAACAGCAGAAGTGACATCTATATTTACAACAGTTAGGTATATGAAATAGTATATATCTCTCACTGAATATAGAGCTAGAAAGAAGATTGAATACTTTATAATTAATAGTGGATATATTCAGTATATTAAATAAATTATCTACTAACAGAATATTCTATTGCTAATAGGATATATATTTTGAAAATAAGGTAACAGAGTCTTCATTTTTTAATTTAATAGTATTATTATTTTTTTATTGATAAGTTACAGAATTATCAGGCTATATTACTATATATTTTCTATAGTATATAAGATAAATATTCTTGAATACTTTAGAGGAAATATATATTAGGTGATTTATATAGTATATTATATATTAAATTACTAGATTTAAAGATAATTAGATTTTAAGATAATTAGATTTACTGATAACTAGATATACAGAACACTAAATCTAGAGATTAGTAGATTATGAGAGTACTAGATTAATTAATAACTATATTAAGAGACTACTAGATTTACTGAGTGGTATATTTATAGATTAGTAGATAATAAGATATATATATTCTTAGAGTATTGGATTTACAGATTACTAGATTTAGAGAGTAATATAATTAAAGAGTATTATATTAATAGAATATTAGATTAGAGAGTACTAGATTTGTAGAGTATTAGATTTATAGAGTATCAGATTTACAGAGCACCAGATTTATAGAGTATTAGATTTATAGAGTATCAGATTTATAGAGTATCAAACTTATAGAATATTAGATTTATAGAGTATTAGGTTTATAGAGTATCAGACTTATAGAGTATTAGATTTATAGAGTATTAGATTTATAGAGTATTAGAATTAAAGAGTATTAGATTAATAGACTACTGGATTTAAGAGTATATAATTTAGAGAGTATTATATTTACTAAATATTAGATATATAAACTACTGGATTTAAGAGTATCTAATTTAGAGAGTATTATATTTGCTAAATACTAGATTTGCTAAATACTAGATTTACTTAGTATTAGATTTATTTAGTATTAGATATATAGAGTATTAGATATATAGAGTATAAGATTTATAGAGCAGCTGAGTATAAAGGTATTAGATTAGTAGATAACTGGAATTTGTAGAGTAGTAAATTTATAGATAATTAAAATATTAGAAAATAAGATATTTAGAGTATTAGATTTATAGAGTATTAGATATATAGAGTAGTAGATTTATAGACTACTGGATCTTAGAGTATAGATTTATAGAGTATGAGGTGTATAGAGTACTAGATTTATATATAAATAATAATAAAGTAAATTTTATTCTAAATTTCATATTTTGTTTCTATCTTTATTTTTGATTAGCTGGATTTTATGAGTGGTATATTAAATATGTAAAGTTAAGAAAAATATATATTATTATGGATTTTCATTTTTGTGATACTGATATTACTAATTTATTATATATATACTTACTTCTTAGTTAGTATTTAATTTGTATTAAAAATAAAATCTATTAGTTTTTCAGTATATGATAATAGTTCAGCCTGAGATAATATTATTAATATAAGTATTTATTATTAGGAACTTACTGTAAATATAATATAGTTATTACCTCTATAGTATTAAGTTTCAGTTACTGGCAGATATTATTATGGTTGTTTACTAAAGTTCTCCACGATTCTGTATGCAGATAAATAATATTAATACAGCTTTAGGGTATTCAGGAAGTTGTCTAGGGAGCCTTATCTGTGGAAAGCTAAATATAGGCGAAAAGGAATACTAAAAACTTTAATATTATTTTTGCTATTAATATAATAGATATTATTAACTATTTCTTCTACTGTTGCTGAAGAGTGGTGTGATATAGTATCTTGCTGTAGCTACTTATATCCAGCTACAGAAGAAAGTTCGAATATGGTGAATAAATAAACTCTATCTATAATATATTACTAGTTAGGCTCACGCTTAGGTACGTAATTGTAAACTTTAGTATTTAATTAAGGAGAAGAGAATATTAGTAATACTGGAACTACTAAGCTATTAATTAATATTTCTTTTATTCTTTCCTATAGCTTATTGGGACCCCCTGTAGTATAAGTTAGTAATTTTATTACTACTGGTTTACTATCTACTAAATACTATATTTTATTATTAGATACTACTATAGAGGTTTCTATTAGTATCTTTTATATTAATCTATCTATATAGATATATATAATAGATAGTAGATACTTTTTACTAGCTAGTTCTTCGCTATATTAATAAATATCTAAGCTATCTGAAGGTAATATTATATAGGATGCTATCTCGTTACTTTAGGAGATATCAGCTGGGTTAAGCCTAAAGACTACAATATATATTAGATCTCTTAATTCTGATATATCTAAAGTATTATTTTCTTCTCTATCTGTTTTTTTCTCTTAAGTTCTTTTTTCTAACTTTAGCTCTCCTATATTTAAGCTTAGTTTTAGTGATATATTATATATATAATAAAGGTTTAATAAGTTATTATATTTTATAAATATTATATTTATTTAGTTATTTAATTATATGAACTGAAAGAGAATAACTTTATCCGTCGACTGGCACTTATCAGATGTAATATAGAAATATATATTATATATTTCAGTATTCTGCTTACTATTATAATTACTTACACGAACTAGAGGATATCTGTCACATGATAATATGTAGTATAGCTCTATATTAGCTTACTTATAGATATAGAAAGCCTATTAGAGCTATAGTGAGTAGCCTAGATATCTCTAGTTACACCACACTTAACGATATATAGATATTACTTAATTAATAGGTAGCTTTCTTTTCTTTTATAATAACAAGTATATAGCTGCTCCTTAAAATATTAAATATATTTATTAATTACTATTTTTTAGATATAGTAAAGAAATATATATTATATATATTTATGTTAAATATGTCTGTTTATTATTGCTAATACTTCTATAAACTATAGTATACTGAATATATTCATTAATAACTATTTTTTAGATCTACGTAAATAATATATATTATATATATTTATATTAAATATATTCTATTTATTATTACTATTAATTCTATAAAGTATAATATATTAAATTTATTTATTTAATATTATTTCTCAGATCTACTATAGAAATATATACTATTTTAGGAAATGCTAGATATCTGCTGTTTATTATCACTAATACTTCTTTAAACTATAGTATACTGAATATATTTATTAATTACTATTGCCTAGATCCACTACAGAAATATATATTATATATATTTATGTTAAATATGTCCTGTTCATTATCGCTAATGCTTCTACAAACTATAGCATACTGAATTCATTTATTGACGACCGTTTCTTAGATATACTTAAGAAATATATATTATATATATCTATATTAAATGTATCCTGTTTATTATTACTATTACTTCTATAAACCATAATATACCGAACTTATTCATTCAGCACTATTTCTCAGATCCACTATAGAAATATATATTATTATAGGAAATGCTAGATATCTACTCTTTATCGTTATTATTACTTCTATAAGCTATAGTATATAGAATATATTCGTTGATTACTATTTTCTGGATCCACTAAAGAAATATATATTATATATATCTATATTAAATATATCCTATTTATTATTACTAATACTTCTATAAATTACAGTATACTGAACCTATTTGTTAACTACCGTTTCTTAGATCCACTTAAGTAATATATATTATATATATCTATATTAAATATCTTTTATCTACTATCCTAATTAGTTATATAAACTATAGTATACTGAATCTATTCGTCCAGTACTATTTCTTAGATCTACTATAGAAATAAGTACTATTTTAGGAAGTACTAAATATCTACTAATTATTATTATAATTACTTCTGCAAACTATATTATATTAAATATATATATTTATAACTATTTCTTAGATCCACTCTCATAAATCTATCTAGCAGCTATAAAGCTTAAGCTGTAATTATTTTGCAAAATCTATAATATTATTATTTCACTATTTTAATTTATTAGGATCTACTACTATCACTATATACTATATAGTAGATCTAAATCCTCACTAAGGTAGTAATACTATTTCTTTTAACTATAATCTATAATCTAGTATTCACTATATACTAACTATTATATATAATAGGTTATATAAATAATATATATTAATATATCTGACCTTACTACTTCTTCCTCTATATTATATTATCTAGAAAGGTTATTATTCTGGAAAAGGTAGTTAGTTTAAAAATAGTCTATATAATAAATAAGTGAGTTCTCTTCAGTATTTAGTTTTATAATATACTCTATCTCTAGAATATAGAATAGACTATAATATCCTCTTACTATCACTCTTTTACAGAATATAAAAACATAAGTATACTTTTAAGAATATCTAGATAAATATAGTTTTATCTCTAGATATAAAGTTTATTACTATATATAACTATATCTTTTTTTATTCTTATTAATTCTATAGTATTATTTATATAATAGCTTTCCCCTTAGGTCTGCTACTTACTATTTTCGCTATTCTTAACCTCTTACTTTTTCCTTCTTCTAATAGTAGTATAATATTAGCTAATATTAAATATCTATTAGCTTAGGGATATAAATTTAGCTACGTTATTCTCTACACTATAAGTAGAATAAACTATCTATTACTATCTACCCTATCCTGCTGGACCTACTTTAAAATTAAGAATATATATATCTTAAGAAGCTTTACTATAGAGCTTATAAATATAGTAACCAGACTGGTAAGTATAATAGATAGTATTTACCTCAGGGTAGTCTATAGTTTAGAGTTAGTTAATATTCTCTAATAAGTAAACACTAGTTTATATTAGTTACTAGCGACTCTCTATCCTCTCGCTCTAGCTTAGATATTATCTTAACTTTAACCTATAGTAGTAGAGATATATTATTATAGATACTACACCTAGTAGTATACACTATTACATAAAACCCTCTATACTTTATCTTAACACTAGTAATAATCTCCTATACTTATCTATTCTATCCTCTCGTAAGATAAGTAATAATTTCTATTATAGTATTAAATAGAACTGTAAGATTCTCGCTAGGTCTGATAAAAAGTTTACTGAAAAGAAACTGGACTTTATGGAGTATATACAGTAGTAGAAGCAGCAGGCTACTGATAATAAACTGAAAAGGTATTAATATAAAGCTGAAGCTATATAGTTATTTATAACTAAAGTAATAAAACTCTCTATTACGCTACTAGCCTGCGGTATTAGTATATATCTAGTCTTATAGCTGCAGTTGCTAATCTTAATAATCTCAGAGAGGCTGTAATAGCTACTCTATTTATTCCCTGGAGGTTATATACCTATAAACCTCTCTGACTCTAATTCTAACTCTAATATCCCTATATTTATACTTAGGGTCCTACTACTTAAAAGATAGAATAAGAAGGAGAGTAGGTCCAGCCTGATCCTTATTTCCTTATTCTCCAGTAGTAACTATAGTAGTAACAACTAGGTTAATAAGTGTATATTACTTCTGCTAATATTATACTGTATATAGGGGATGAAATACATACTGAGTCTATCCCCACCCAGCACTATCACTCTATCATCCCTATTATAGCCTCTAAAACGTTAGTGGGGATGATAGTTAGCTACTTTAGTTACGTTACCTACTACTATCTCCTTATAACACTCTAGCTCCCCTGAAGTATTATTTATACTTAATATTATATTATCTGAGGATAGTATACTAGATCTATACTATATTACACTTATAATACTATCTATATAGCCTGATAAATAGTATTATAGCCTTATATTCAAACCTCCCAGTTTAGCTATATACTTAATAGATAATCTAGTAGAGTAGGTTTCCTTTACTGAAGAAGCATTACTATTAGATATATAGCCTCTACTACACCAGGCATCTTCCACTATAAAGCTCCACCCACTTAGTATACTACTAGCTCCTAAAGTTAATATTAATATTATAAGTAACTTTACTACTACTACTAAGTTAGGTATATAAGCTACTAAAGAATATTATAGTCTCACACCCTAATATTCCAGTATATTAGTATATTTAATAGATAACTTATTAGAGTGAGTTTCCTCTACTGAAGAAATACTACTATTAGATATATAGTTTCTACTATATAAGATATTTCTTATTATGAAGTTTTCCTCCCCCGGGACACTAGTAGTATATGAAACTATTAGTATTAATATTATAACTAACTTTATAACTACTATAAAGCTATCTATACAGACTACTAAAGAATATTATAACTTTATATTTTAACCCCCCAGTATATTAGTATACTTAATAGATAACCTACTAGAGTGAGTTTCTTCTACTGAAGAAATATTACTGTTAGATATATAACTACTAATATACTAAATATCTTATATTATAAAACTCTCCTCTATTAGGATACTACTAGTTATTAAGGTTAGTATTAATATTATAACTATAGTTACTACTACTACTACTATCTCTATATAATTTATATATATCTTTCCTGAGTAATTTAAATATAATAATAATATACCTAAAACTAAGCTAATTAGTATATTACTATAAGTCTGTAAGCTAATCTTATATATAGATATTTTTACGTAGAAAGATAATATCTCTAGTATTTTATCTGAATGTAAGATATATTACAGCTATATTACTACTATTACTCCTAAGGTTAGAGTTTCTATAGATATATCTATATAGTAGATAATCTTCCCTATGAAGTTAGTAGAGTATCTATAAGTATCTGGAATATAGGAGATAATATAATAGGCTAATATAGATAGTTTATAGCTATTATCTCTCTATACTATTAATATTAATCCTCTATAAACTATAAATCTATCTCTACTTAGTATCTTAAAGCTGATACTATCTTATTTATTACTATATCTACTGTTAGCTGCTACTAGCTGGTAGTATATATAGAATAGTCTCTATCTCCTATTTTATATTCCCTCTTTATTACTAAGTAGCCTACTTTCTATAATCTATATACTAACTATAAATTTCTATAAGTAATTCTTATTATTATTATCTTAGTTACTAAGTTAGTATAAGCTACTATTACTAGATTCTAATAATTGTTAAGACTACTAGAATATAATCTCTTTATTATTACTAATAGCTTTATTTCTATATTAGTTAGATAGAGCTGCAGTTAGTAGCTTAATACTGGAGGCTAAGAGAGTAGTTAGTATAGAGGGAGATAAATTATTAGGAGATAGTAGCTAGTAAGCTCTAACGTTATTATAAGTAGTAAACTATTTTAGCTCCTCTAGCAGTAAATAAAGCTTAGTTATCCTATTACTATTATTACTACTATCTAGCGATAGTATCTATATAAAGTAGTTATACTTAGTATCACGCTTAGTGTAGAGTAATAGTAATAATAATTTCCTGCTGTATATATTATATACTATAATTATATCTAGCCTCTCAGGTATATAACCTTATTATATCTAGATTCTATACTAATATATATATACTATAGGAGTAGTAGTAGTAATAATAGACTGTAACTTTAATATTAAGATTAATATTAGTAAAGTAGTAGCCTATCTACTCTAGATATAGGTTTAGTAGATAGTGTGAATATATTAGATACTAACGTCTATCTATATTTGAGAGCTGATATTAATATACTTATTATATAGTATAAATAATAAGGTAGTGAGGATACTCTCGTTTAATAGTAAAGTAGAGAGTAGTTCCACTTAACTATAGATAAGAGACTAATCTTATTTAGTAATTAAGAGAGAGATATAGTAGGATAATAAAGTATAACGGTCTTATTATAGTAAAGCAGACTTTACTATTATATAGTATAAAGAATATAAAACTATAGTAGTTAATACTGACAATAGTCTTACAGTATCTTTAATAGTAACTCTAGCTTAGCTAGGCTACTATTAATATATACTAAGTTATAGTATAATATTAATATATTAGAATATTATAATAGTAGGATCTAGATATAGTTAGATATAATACTGAAGGCGTAAAAAGTATAAGGAATATATACTATATAGAGGATATATATAGTAAGAGTTAAATAAACGTAGAGGGTATAAAGTGTAGAGAATACTAAAGATAATTAAATAATACGGAGGATATAAACGACGATTAATAAAACGTAGAGGATATAAAGTGCGGAGTTGAAGTGTTGTTTTTTTCTTATGTTTTAGAGGGAAGGTATAAGAAAACCTAGTGAAAGATTTCGTAACGTATTAAAAAATACTATTATTAATGAAAATAGAGTAAAGAAGGATTAAGAATAACTTTAAGAGGTAAAATAGGCCTCCTGAATAGCCTCTAAGCTTATAACTTGTGAGTGTGACTGAATTGTGGTATTTATAGTGTCTGTGGTAGTGATATTTATAGAAGAAGATACTAGCTAGTGGCTAGAGATACGAGGGAAGCCTAAGAGGCTTAGGGTTACGTAATCTACCCTCTTAATATAAACTATATAGTGTAAAGACTACTTCCACGCTATCTTAGATAAGGGTGAGGATTAGTAGGAAGATATATAAAACTGGGAGAGATAAGAAGAATCTAGTTAGAAGAAGATAAAGAAAAAGATAGTATATATTAGAGTAATATAATTATTAATAGTAGTATATATATTATATATAGCTACTGAAGTGGATATATATCTTACTAGTTATATATATTAGTAGAGTTATATAATATATATTTAGTGATAATAGGATATATTTATCCAGGTAGGTATCTAGGGAATTATAGTAGAGGTAAGTATTATGTAATAGGTAGGTAATATTAGGTAAGCGTTAGAAATACTAAAAGCTGTATACTAAAATTAGTATAACCTACTGGCTGCTTCACTTAGTGTTAAATATCGTCCCTAAGAATTAAAGTTAATTTGCTATACTGTTTTATGTAAGTTCTACTATCAACGTCGTTTTACTTGAATTTCTTACTTGCTGCTTTTTCTTTACCCTCCTATACTCGCGTCTTCTCTATATACATCCTTGCCGTCTAGGGCGTCAAACTCCGTAGTCATCTTAAGGCTGTAAAAGGGTAGCTTTTAATATAATATTACTAACTTTTCTCTACACTACTAACTTGCTTTATACTACTAATTCTTCTTTATAAGTTTATATTATTAAGTTTATAATCTTCCTAGTGTTTATTCCTTATTATTTAGCTTATATTCCTCTCTTCTGTAGAACTTTATTTCCTACTTATTATTAGTTAGATTTTCCTTCGTATAGAGTATTATTACTGATACTCTTTTTATATATTCTCTTATTAAAATTACTTTTTTTCCTTTTGTTTATAAGTTTCACTATTTTTGCTTAATAACTCCTTAGAGGGAATATTACTACTAATATCTACCTTACTTTATGTATACTTTTATTCCTTCTACTTTCAACTTAAACTCTATATTTTATATTATTTATTCTATAGAAGCTTCTGATAACTTACGTTACAGAATTGCTATTTCACTCCTCACTTATACCTACTGTTATTTATCTTTACTTATTACTTAAATAGTATCTAGAAAATATTAGAGTTAACTTAAGCGTTAGAGGAAATAGCCTCTTGTCTGTAGATAGCATTATTAATCCTAAGTAAATAGTTATACTAAGTAAGTTAGTTATTAGTACTTCTGAGGATTATTCAAAATATTCTAACTATTAGTTACTTATTATCTTATATTGTATGCCTGCTTAACTTATTGGCCATATAGTATTATGAGACTTTTAGTTATTATGTATGATAAATTGGCGGCTAAAGTGCGTGTGGGTGTGTGTGTGTGCGTATGTATGTATATATATAGCTATATAGCTTAGTATATTATATGTAGATATAAAGTAGCTTCTATAGGTATTACTGAAATAAGGCTAAATAATATAATATATAATATATATCTAGCTTAAAGTTTAGTTAATATAAACTCTAACTAGCTACTAATCTGGATATATGTTTTTACTGATTATGATAAGAATATATAAAGTATACAGATAGAAGTAGAAGCTACAGATAGATAGTTTATACTGATAATTAAATTAATATTATATTAGTTTTCTAGCTGCTAGCTATAGTTTTCTATAAGTTTGTATGGAAGTATAGGGGGTATTATAGTTATATTAGATAGTAGTAGTAAGTGGAGAGACTCTTCTGTAAGTATCTTCTATATATTATAGCCTGAATACTCCTCTAGCGTCAGTAGGCAGAAGTAAACAAAAATATGTCTCTCTTTATAGTATAAGTGTGAGAGTGTTAGGAATAATACTGCTATACTGCAGGCGGTAGAGATAGCTATATTAGAGGAAAATTAAGCTCTATAGCTATTTCCGTCGTTATAGTAGCATGCTTAAGATAATAATATATATATATACTCTCTAATTATACTACTGAAGCTTAGTATGATAACTATTATCCTCAGTTAGTTATTATATAGTATATTAGTATTTCTACTTTATAGATTAGCTAGCTATTTAATAGCTAATCTAAACTATGTTATATATTAGCTCTATATAATAGAGACGTACGATATAGATAAGCTATAATGCTGAAAGGTTATTAGTCTTTATTAACATAAAAGCTTCTTTAGGTTTATTATTATATATGTTACTTACGTTACGTTAGTTATAGTCTGTAAGGAAGTTACAAGAATTCTGGAGGAAATTTAGCTTAATATCTATAGCTACTTAAGGTTATAATGGAAGTTAGTATCCCACTTATAACTGGGGGGTATAATATCCTTCCTTCTGGCTGAATATACTACTAGTAGGTAGTAGTAACGGACGACATAACTATAATAATATATCTGTTACCTTATACTACTAGTAGCAGTATAGAGACTTTAAGAGTTACGTCAGACTCTAGCTACTCTTATTCTAAATATAATATAATATTAGTCTTGGAGGCTGGAGGCTGGAGGCTAGAGGCTAGAGACTGTAAGTATATAGAGGTAGCTAGAAGCTACCTAGTTACTAGTGTCAGTATTAAGTATTTTAGAGTTAGTAGATATTTACTGATTAGTAGTATAGATATGTAATATATAGAGGCAGTAGGAGCGGCAGGAGCAGTAGAGGCTGCCAGGTAGGTATATTACAGCTAGAACTATAGAGTATATATATAACTATAGGCTTATTTAGTGAGGGGGAATATATAATTAAGTAGAGTTATAGAATAAGATAGTATATTCTTAAGTTAAAGTAGTAGGTAGATAATATAGAAGGAGATCTAAAAAGAATAATATTAAGAATAATTATAATAGTAGTATAAAGTATATAGAGTTAGTATATATATTATTAAGTTTATTATAATATAATTATTTTATAGTATATATTTGAAGTTTTTAATTAATTATTTATTATATAGATAGAATATATTTTTTTATATAGTCTATAATTCTTACTATTATTATAAGTTACGTCTGGTGTTTGAGTATAGGTTTGGGTCTGTATGCTTTATTTAAGTGTAGGAGTATGTCCTCGGTTCTGTTTGCTTACGCTATAAGGTATACTATAGTAATCTGGCTGCAGATAAGTGTAGGTGAGAAGAAAATTTAGGTTCTGGGAAAAGAAATAGGTATTATAGTATTAAATTATAATAGTATTTAAGCTAGTTAATAATAGGTTTGATTTAATTCTCTTGGTGATAGTTGTTATTTTATGTAAGATTGCGTGGGGGTCCTCTGTTATAGTAGTGTCTGGATATCCTAGGAATATGTAATTAGTTATATTACTTACTACTTTCTATCTTATTCTATTTAGTTTATATTTTCTCTTTCTGCTTTTAGGTAGGTACTCTTAAGTGAGTATTTTTCCTTTCTCTTAATGTGGTTAATATAAAGGTATAATATAAGGTTAAATAGCTGGGATTTCCTTATATATCTACTTTAGTGTTTCTTAGTATTCTTAACTAATAAATATCTCTCAGTCCTTTATAATAGGATTGAAATCTATCTATCCTGAAGGGTTTTCCTTCTGGATACTTTCTATTTCTTTGTGATCCTCCTTAAAAGGTATCTTCTTGCGGTAATAATCTTATTCTGAGTAATAAAGTAAGTCTTCAGCTTTTATTACTATGTCTCTGTAGGTTCCCCTAGTGTGTCTGATATTTTTATTAAGTCTACTTAATATTACTAGAAGGTTTTATAAGAATAAGCTTTCTAGGTTAGCTATTATCCTATATAGGTTAATATAATATATTATATTAGCTGTAATTAAAGTTATATAGAAGTTTAATTTAGCTTTATTTATATAGTCTTAGGTTTTTAATATCTTATACTTAACCTATTCTACACTAAGGTAATTAGTATTTTTTATCTGGTAGGCTTTAATGTAAACCTATTATATCAGAATTATCTGGATATAATAACTTCTAATATAAGCTTTTTCCTAACTATATAGGCTATATAGATAGATATTCTTATTCTTAACTTCTATATTTTCAATTTAGTTAACTAATTATACTAAAGTTTTCTCGTTACTTTAGATAATTCTATTAATAACCTCTCTAATATAGACTTTAGGATATTAACCTTTATATTAGATATTAATATTTATAATATTTCAGTATAATCCTCTTTCTATTCTTATTATTTCTATTATAGGTTTTTCTACTGACTATTGTATTTATTTCTATATTATGAGTTTTCTCTTTAAACTTAGGAGTTTAAGGTTATTATTTACTCTTTCTGTTTTTTATTCTTCCCTCAGGATGAGAGTTTATATACCTAGTTCCTTGTTAATACTACTGAATTTGTATCGGTTTTGTCTGATTCTTTCCTCCTATCTCTTCAGTAAAGCTATTTCCAGTATAATTAGTATTAACAGAAGTCTAATAGCTAGTATTCCCCAGTATACTGATTATTTAAGGATATTTATAAATTCCTAAGCTTCCACTCAGATCTGGATATTGTCCTACTATTCTTCTATCTGTTCAGGCTGCTATATAGTCTGTTTAATTATATCTACTCTCTATTATATACTGCTAGGTAGAATTTATATATAAGGGTTTCAGCTTATTCTCCAGGCCTCTAAATTATATTAGTAGTTTGGATCTTTCCAGGCTTTTATAATTTCCCTATTAAGGCTTTCTGTTAATCCCTCTCTGTTAGATAAATAAGAAAATTATACTATCTATTTAAGTGAGGGGTTTTTTTCTATACTTTTAGCTATTATAAGAATTATTAAGGTTTTCTTACTTATGAATATTATAACTCCAGGTAGGTATACTTAAGATATATATTTGGAAAAAGGTTATATTTAGATATAGTTTTGGGATCACTTTATTATATTTCCTTTTATTTATCAGTCTGTTAACTACTGGGGTAAATTAGCTTATTATTACTATTATATTATATTATGTTGAAGTTTTAGAGGTGGTATCTGTAATATTATAGTTTATCGTCTGGGGATATCCTCTAGTGCAGCTAAATTCCTATATATTTAATAGGAGCTACTTCTAGGTCTGTTCTTTTGATAGTATTAGTTATTTGAATTAATTAGCTATAATTGTCTTTTTTATTTATTGGTATAGTTGTTTATATAGAAGGCTGGATATTACTCTATAGAAGGAGAAATATCTGCCTCTAGATACTATTGAAAATACTATAAAATATATTCTAATCTTTCTAAGAAATGTTAGCTAGCGGGTGCGGCTACTATAGCTAGTGTTTTTTAATATATATAGAGGGATTTACTTTTCTGTAGTATGCTTCACTATTCTAGTCCTCTGTAGGTGTTTAAGTATAGACCTAAGGTCTGTATACCCTACTTAAGTGTAGCTAGATAATAAGTGGTAACTTGTTATTATATACCTTTTTGACGAGTCTATATATAGCTTAATTAGTAGTACCGTTTGTATGTATGCGTACTTGCGTATATGGGTACTAGAGGCTGAGATAGTATTAGCTGTAGTACTATATTCCTCTGGTTGGAATTAGCTCTCTATAAATATCTATTTATAATGAATTTATTTTATAGTATTAGTCTACTCTATATATACTTATTATAATACTAGTTTATTATAATAGTAAGAGGATTTTATGTAATCTATTATATTATTATTATAGGTTAGCTCTGTATGGAATATACTATGGAATATCCTACTTAAGTGCAGTTAGATAATAAGTGGACGACTTGTTGTTATGTATTTTTTGATAGTAGCTTAATTGGTAGTACTGTTTGTATGCGTACGTACGTATATAGGTACTAGAGGCTGAGATACTATTAGCTGCAGTATTACGCCTCCCAGTTGGGACTAGCTTTTCATAATTATTAGTAAATATAAATCTCTGTAAGTTTTATCTTATTAGTTAGTACTTTTTATTTTATATACTATCTATGTTTTATATAATATTTTACTATTATTTATATAAGATATTTTATTGATATAAATAACTATTAAGTTAATAAAATACTGGAAGTAAATATATATATATATGTAGTATATAGTTTAATCTTAAAATAAATTAATTATTTTAATATTTACTATATAATAAAATAGATCTAGTTTTTCTTTTAGTATAAAGAGATAATATGCTTAACTTACGTTATAATTATTATTCTTATCTTTATTACTATATTATCTTTCTCCTGATTCCTCCCCACTATGCTTGTTAACTTGCTAGCTAGATTATCGTATTCTGCTATTTTTAGTATGTATTTAGGTTCTATTTTTAACTATATAAAGTAGGTAGGGAGCTTCTTTTTATTATAACTAATTATTTAGCTCTTAAGGTTGTATATTTATGGCTGATATATAAAGGTTATACGTTCTGCTTTACTATAAACTTTTTTCTGGATAGCTATAGTATACTTTTTCCACTATAGTAGTAGACGATATATAGTAAATATACTATCTATGTTAGTTATATAACTCTGGGTAATATAAGTAGCGTAAGATCTAGCGTTGTTGTTAGCTATATAATGTTAGTAGTATTACTATTAGGGTAGGTTTTAATATTATATATTAGTTAGCTGGTTAGGATAGCTGTAAATACTGTGAGTAGCTTCTGAGGATAAGTAGGTTCTCACTTAGTAAAGTATTCCCCCCTATAATAATCTGTAAGGTATAATATAGTTATATTTTTAGTTATAGATAAAATATAAAGTCTCTCTATTATAATAATATTATCTGGAGGTTGCTATTAGTGTCTATCCTGCTGTTTCTCTCTGTTAACTACTTTTTCTTACTTTATAGTTTACTATTACTGTTGCTCTCTTAGTAATTTTCTTAACTGATATTAACTTCTATATGCGTTTACGTTTTTGCGGTAGAGATATAGGTGACTCTACTGGTAGCTATATATTAGTCTGGGTAAGGGGTAGGTATATATTAAGTATTAGGATAGTATAGAGGCTAATTAGTTATCTATTAGTAATATTATTATAATATCTAGCTGCTTCTACTTGATATATATAAAACTAAATACTTTTATTATTAGGTTTAGATTTTTTTACTAAGCTGTGTTATTAGTAAAAGGTTGTTTGTCAGTACTATATTATTGCTGCTTTTTATATAGTTATTTTAATTTTAGTGTTAGTTATATTTTTATAGGTTCCTTATTTAGGTTAGATTATATTCCCAGTTTTGTTAGTGTATTAATATGCTCCTATGATTGTTGTGGCCTCCTGTCGTTAGTATAATGTAAGTGATATTATCTCCTGTTAGTAAGTTCTATTCTTTATATTATTCTAGTTGTTCTGTGTGTGGTTGGTGCTGGAGTAGATATTACTTATAAAAAAGTGTATATATAATAGACTATATATACTAGACTATAAATAGATAAGTGGAGAATATAGTTATTTATGACTGGTATTAGTATCTATTATAGTATATCTAATTACTTCTACTAGGAAGGTTTTTTTTTTTTTTTTTAACTTAATAATAATTTTAGGTTTCTTGTATATTATATTTAGATTATATTTATATAGGTTGCTGTTATATTATTATAGCTTTCTTAGTGATAATTACTATTAGTATTATAATATAGATAAGATATTTGTAATTTATACTGGTAGTTATAAGGATAAGAAGTTATATTTAGACTTCCCTATTAACTATAAGGTGTTAAGAAAGAGACTTTCTTTTAAAGTTAGTTTTAATAAAGATATTAATAATACTAAGTAGTGTTACTTCTAGGAGGAGGATATTATAGCTTTTTTAGGCTATCTCTAGCTGTAAGTATCTAGAGGAGTCTTGGAACTAGGTAGGATTCTTGCTGATAATAGTGGGAGCTACTTCGTCTGTATATATGCTACTGAGTTCTACTTTCTGTATTTAGTAAAAATAAAGATCTTAAATATGAGATTTTAGTGGGCTGCTAATATAGATAGCTGTAAGTTTATACTGAGATAGGTAGATTATTTTATTAAAAAGTTTTACTATATAGGTGTTTAGTGTGAGAATCTAGCTAATTTTATGAGAGTTTTAGTATTTTATAGTTAGCTTAAGTTTATAGTGTAGGTGGGTGGTTATATATATATACTCTCCTAGGTTATCCTACTTTTATTATAGTAGTTTTCTGTCTACTAGTAGCCTCTGGATGTAATAGCTAGTTAGTACTGAGTAGTAGTGTTAATATTATATTTTAGGTTTAGTGGTACTGTTGTTGATAATTTGTGGCTGTAGTGGATATGTAAGTTGTATGATGTTGATATGTTACCTAGAGATGTTTTTATCTAGCTCTGAAGTAATAGTGAATAGTATGTTAGCTTTTTAGAGAATTACTATAATATATGGTGTAATATGTGGGATCTGCTGTCGCTAAGTAGAGTATTATTATCTACTACTGCTATTACTGAATCTTTATGGTTGTAGTTAGTAGGTATGCTTAATAATGTTGATAGTAGTACTATAGGGCTTGAGGCTGTTGTGTGCTGTATTTTTGGCTTTGCTGGTAAGTGGAAGAGTGTGTTAATATGGCGTTTAGTGATACTCTAGAAGAATAATATTTAGTGACTTATTATTAATTAGTGGTGCGACTGGAGAATTAGTGATATTATATTTAATATCTCTAGATAGGACTGGATAATGTAGAGTAGGGTTTAAGATATAAGTTTGTAGTTTTATATTCTTTTTTACTTAATATTCTTTTATATTCTTTTTTTTAATAGTTTTCTATACTTTTTCCCTTAGTAGTTTTTTATCTTTTATAGTTAGTAGTTTTCTATATTTTTTTTCCTTAGTAGTTTTCTATTCTTTTTAGTTAGTAGTTTTTTATATTTTTGTTTTTGATAGTTTTCTATATTCTTTTTTTTGATAATTTTCTATATCTTTTTTTTAATAGTTTTTATGTTTTTTTCTTTAATAGTTTTTTTTATTATTTTTTTTAGTAGTTTTCTATTTCTTTTTCCTTAATAGTTTTTTATCCTCCTTTTTTTAATAGTTTTCTATCTATTTTTCTTATTTATTGAAGAAAGATAAGGGAAAAGAAGGAGTAAATACTTACTAGCTACTATATTATATTATAAGTGGTAAACTGTATATATAATCTAGAGAACTAGATTAGGTGTATGTTGAAGCTGGAGATATATTAGGTTAGGTAAGTAAGGTGGTTAATCTAGTTTTAACTACTTAGTATTATCTTAACTAGATATTTTACTAGCTTCCTTATTTATACTTAGCTATTTATAGCTTCCTACTTCTACTTTTTAGCTTTTTCTTATACTAGGTAGATATTATTATATTACTATCTTTCTGCTTTATCTTCTTATTCTAGGTGATATTTTATATATTATATTAGTACTACTAATCTGTATAGTGATTAATTCTGATAGTTCTAACTTTAATAGATTGATAAGATGCTACAGATTATAGAAATTGTTAGTAGTGCTGCTTAGGTATCTTTTAACCTCTCTGCTGAGGATTGGAACTATATTAGGGTGGCTGTAATAGTGAGACCTCTATCTTTATTACTAGTATATAATATAGCTACTAATATCTGGACGCTCTTCTACTTATATATATCTGCTATACTGAAGTTTCTCTCTAGCGGCTACTTAATAAGGGATAAATAATAATAACTTCTATTATACTATATTCTGTATAATAACTCTTTCTGGTAGCTATATAATGTTTTTATTTTGTATACTTCTGTTGTCTTCTTTAATATTATAGTCTATCTAGTGATATGTAGATCTGATAGTAAGGTGCTAGTGTGGGTTATATATTATGTAAGCCTATAGGCTAGTGGCAGTAATAGTGGTACTAATAGTAATAGTAGTAGTAATATCCTCTAGATTGATACTATAAAGCTGTTATACTAATATATACTAGTTCTAACTATAAGGTGTGTGATAGCTGAAGTGGTTGCTAATCTAGTTAACTGTCTGATTTTAGTTATAAACTTCCTGGAGGTACTTAGTCTGGATCTATCCAGACTGAGTCTGTATAAAGATATTTTCTCACTTAGTGGTAATTCTTATTAGCTTACTGATATATTAGATATACTGCCTATTTACTATTATTATATCCTACTGTATATATATATAAGTAACCTACTTACTGGGTTTGTTGAGATGTTGTTAGTTAAGTTGTAGAATAATATATGGAGGATATTATAGCTTAGCTTGGAGCTTTAGTGGGGGGATGTAACCTTCTGTGTGTCTCTTTATGATACTTACTATATTAGGTTTGATATATATACTATACAGTTTGGGATTTATATTTTATAGAGGGATATATTTAGTATAGTTACTAGCTAGTTTAGCTAGTGGCGTTTGGGTAAGCTGCATATTAACCTCTCATTATTATTATTATTATTATTATTATTATTATTATTATTATTATTATTATTATTATTATTAT